>VXBA01004271.1:1072718-1096029 GCA_013399895.1 Serilophus lunatus
CCAGCGCTGCGGGGCCGCCGCCGCCCGCCAGGTGGCGCGCGAGGACGCGGCGGCGCCGGCGGCTCCCGCCCCGCCCCGTGGTGGGACAGAGCCCTCAGCCCTCCCCCGCTCCCAGCCGGGAATGGGGGCGGCTCACGGAGGGGTGGGCAGGGCACTCCGGGAGGCTTTGACAAAGGGAACCCGCCCCTGCGCCCGGATAAGGAGGCGGGGGTGTTTGGAGCGGGGATGGTGGCTGTCTGCGGGCAGGCGCCCTCTGTAAGAGCGGGGGTGCGGCGTGACCCGCGGTTCTGTCATTGCGGCGTCAGGGTCTTGCAGGGAGAGAACGGAGCCGGGCACTGCGGGGTGGAGGGCACCGACCGCCTTCCCGTCTCGTCCCCCAGCAGCAGCTGTACCACGGGCGGGGACATTTTGGGATGTGTGCTCCCGGCTCAGTCAGCGCGCACGAACTCCCCGCAGGAACGCGCGTGAGCGGCTGGGCGCGCCCCCGCTCAGGCGGGACGTGTCCCTGCAGCGGGTGAGCAGAGCTTGCCACCGAAGGAAAATCACAACTACGCAGTAAAAAACTCTTTAAAGCAGTGAATGGCCATCGCTTTACATATGAGTAACACACAGAATCTATCAGACGCCCCCCCCCTCAACCCTGAGCCCCGTGTGCTGTCGCTGGGGCGGGATATGCCCCCTCGGAATACCCTCCTTGAAGGCTGCCCTTCACTACGGCGGCAGCATCCAGCGGCTCATTCCGTCCTGGAAGCGGCTCATTCCATTCTGGAAGCGGCTCACGCCGTTCTGGAAGCGGTTCCTCGGGAGCCATCGCTGCCTGCCGTCCTACAGCCTCTGGGCGCGGGCATTGTCAGCCAGCCAAACAACAGCGAGCCGCAAGCTTCGCAAGACGCCGCCTTTCCCCGAGTACGAGATTTCCATCGTGGCTCAGTGCTACTACGCATGACAAGAAAAGGCTGACATTTTAATGCGAATTCCTTCAGACTTTTGTTTACGTTTTTTGCCAAAGCCCCTAGAAGCAAATAGTTTGCATGTTTTGTGAAGCGGTAGTGTAGATTTGTTGGGGTTTATTTTAACTTCTGATTTTTTTGTCAATATATTTACACTCTGCTCCTGAATAGCGTTTGTTGAGATTAATGTGTGCTGTAGTATTTTTGTGACTACCTAAGATCAACAGCCTCATTAATAGCTGGGTTAATCCCCCAAACATCTCAGTATCTGAACTGCAGAAATTTTAGAGGTAGATCCCAAGTTGGTCCGATTTCCTCATCATTTGCTTCATGCAGCAGAGAAAAACAGACTGCTTACAACATTTGGGAGCAACCAAGGAGCGCATTGCCTCTCCTTACCAAGGCTTGCTGGTTTACGGCTTTTCGATCTCATATAATACAGGTGAAAAAGCTATTCAGCCACAGTTACTACTCAGTCCATGAGGTATATAACCCAAGAATAGGAAGAAAATGTCTAAGAAATTTTCAACAATTCTGTATCTTAGAATGTAAGGAAAATGCATTAGCTGCTCTCTGAACTATGTTTCTAGTGAGTGTGGCTGAATGCTACTTACTGAAAGATATAAACTGACATAAGCAGACATTTTTTCTTGTAGTCTGCTGAAGAAGCCCTGTGTGCTCTCTCTGTCAGTTTTTTCCTTGGCATTTAGGGTACTCCCATTTCAATGGCATCTCACAGTCTGATAAAAATTATCCTATTTTTTGTCTGTAAGGTGTACAGCCATATGTAGCTAAGGGCTCAGATCTGGCACGGACAGGACTGAGGAAGGGTGATCCTCTTAGACCCCTGGTTTTGGGCCTGGGATTTCTCCATATGAGTTGGACACCTAAATTGCAAGTACAGGTAACAGGGAAGGTGCTTGGAGACGGTAATCAGAATTGAAGGGAAGGTGGGAAGGTACCTCCGTTTCAGCTGATAAACACTATGAAGCATCTGTTACCAGCTCACCTCCTGCAGGATGCTTGGACTAAACAGGACTCAGCAGGGGCTTAAAGACATCCCACTGGATGCAGGTGATAAAATCATGCACTTATTTTCAAAGTAGTCACAGGTAATGGTATTTTTATACAACATTTCCCTACTTGTCTGGGAGAACTTACCTATAAAATGGGAGAGCTGGGGCCCCAGGGGGGATGCCCATGCTGCTCTTGGGGTGCTTGGGACACTGTCTTACTGTGGAAATGGGGTTGAAGATTTGGAGAGGAGGAATGTATGGGAACAGGCTTTGTAAATCAGGCCCTGCAATCCACTGGTGAGAACACTTAGCACGGAATGGGGAGTGCAGTTTCAGTCCCGAGTATCTATGTATATCTGTCATTTAATGCCTTACTGAAGGCACAGTGCTTATTAAATCTATCACAATTAAGATCTGCTGCTCCAACTTGTCCATAATGTTCCCAGTATTTCATTTCTTTTATTTCATGAAACAGAATTGTGTCTATGGTGCCTTCTGCTTGTCAGAATGCTGTCGGTGTGTGCTGGTGTTCACTGAGCATGCCTGTCAGCTTGGAAACGTAAGCAGCAGGAGCAGCGTTTGTAAATATCGAAAAGGTGCGGAGAAAGCACAATTTAGCCAAGACAGTTGCTTATCTGAGCATGCACAGCGCTAAATATTAGGCTGGCAAGTATAAAAATAAGATGGTTTCTACTGAGGCTGTGATTTTTTTGGACGTTGGTATAAATTCAATCTAAATTTTTACAGTAGTCTGTTGAGTTCACAAGCTTCAGATGTGTTCAGAGCCAGCTTTCTGACTGTTGTCCTTGCACTTATATTTTTTACCAGCATTTGTATTTCCTTTTCTTTGTTTCCTTATGCAGTTTCCCACGTGGGTGTGAGAACTATGTGATGCGCTCCACTGCCATATGGAAAAAAACTCTTGAATTTATCTGTCTTCTGTATTAAATCTCAGCTGAAAAAAAAATTTGTGCGATGTTGTCTGACTTCAGAGATAGTGCTTCTTCTCTAATCAGTCTTATAACAACATCAGTTTTGCAGTTGGGAATACAATTTGCCTCAGACGTGACAGGAAAAAAAAGTCTGTAGGAATGTCATTCACATGACTGTTTTGCTCTGATTATGCCTGGATGTGATGATGGGGGTGTTCAGTCACGCTGGTATGGGATCTACACCATGTCCCTTCACCAGCCCTGAAGGGAGCATTGCACCAAGAAAAGCAGCTGGATGCTCCGCTTTGACACCATGTGGATGGTGACTCCAGAGCAGGCAGTGATACAGAGAAGTGGTGACCTCGTAGCTGTCTCATTTGGTGTCCTGTTCCAAGACATCTGTTAACTTAACATTGCCTGTGAGAACTGTTGGAGCAAATGGCTTGGAAACAAGGTGCCGTAGTGGGAAAAACCTGATGCTGTATAACATGGTTCATTAAAAAAAAAAAAAATCCTAGACCCCATTCACCCCCTCCCCCTTTGTAGCTACAACATGCTCTGTCATTGTCAGTGTCTCCCATGTACAGGGTGATGAATTGCCATTTTAGGCAGGCGGTCTATGGCTCATAAATACTTGGGTGTGTCAGTCTGTAATGGATCCCTTAGGAATGACAGTACTGTTTGGACAGTGGCTGTACACATCCCTCTGAATTCCCATCCCTTCAGCATAGAAAATGGATTTTAATGGTCACAAACAGATGGTGTTCATGAAAGGGAGAAAAAACATCAGATTATAGCTCATGTCAGACAGGGTGGAGAAAATAATCTGCTATATTTAAAGCTGTATTTTATTAGAAACAAACTTCAAGCAGTTATACAAAAAACCCCAGCTCAATATTACTATTAGCAATAAGGAGATCACAAAAGACAGAACAGTTCAGGTCAAACTGAATCTAAAGTCCAAGTGTGGGGTTTTATTTTATCTTGCTTTTCTTGTTAATTTGTTTGTTTTGTTCACATCATAGGGATTTGATTGTCCCAATTCAGCTGTCAGGTAGCAGAGAGAGTTAAACTGAAGTGTCCTACATCCCAGGAGAATGTCATTAACAATACCTTAACTCTCTGAGCATTATCTAAGTCAGTGGGAAATCTAGTTATTTCTGTTTATTAAAAGTCAGGAAAAGAATATTCAGGCTTGATCGCCCTGAAGTAATTATTTCAAATAGGGTACTGGACTGAAAAATCCCAGCAATTTTGGTTCAAATGCTGATTCAGGCCTCTAAAGAGCACATAAACACTCATTAATGCACACTTCATGTGCAATATAGTGATAATGGGGAGGTCTGTTATTGTCCGAGGCTTACATACAAGACTTCAATTTCATTGAAAACAGCTCTGTGAGTGTGATCTATTAAAACAATCTATATAATGCCTTAGATACTTATTTCCATTATCACCTCCAATCACTATCCGCAAATGCTCCCAAAGTCCTGGAACTCAGAACTGAAGCCCATAAAACTCAGTTCTTTGCTGTCTGTGGCAACAGATTTCCTGATGGTATCTTCTCTTTCTAACACATTGAATTTTACATTCTACTAGTTTCTAGAGAGTTAGATTCTGTCTTCTTCCACTTTACCTAAGAAAATGCAGAAGGCGGTGGCTAAGGTACATCTCCTGGAATACCAGGTACTCTTCTGAATGCCATTTGCCTTGATGGTAGAGGGATCTGAAATGTGCATGGCAGCTGCCCCTCCTTGAGCCACATTTTAAAACATAAAAATATGCATATATAGAGGGATACAGGTATCTGAGTGTATTTACAATCCTTTTGTGAGGATTTTTTCTTGTGCACTGTCATCTCTCACAGGGTAGCAAAAAAATTTCACATCCTTCTTTTCACTCTTTGCTGTTTGCTGCCAGTGTTGCATATTATGAAACTAAATTTCCAAGTGCTGTGTAGTGTCCAAAGTTCCAACCTCCTACATATCTTTGGAGTCAAAAGGAAGGTAAAATATTTTTGCTACTCTGACATCAGACAAAGCTTCCAGTGAACAATTTGCAGGGCCCGAATTCTAAGGACAACTGAAATGGGAGTACCAGATTAGCAGGAGTGGGGTTGCTACCCTGGTCTTTTTGCAGAGCCTTGTGATGCTTGGCTGCTGTGTAGAAAGGTCTAGCACTGCCCTGTTACAGCTCCACTGAGCAGTAATTAGGTTTTCATTCCTGAATGTGTCATCTATGAGATTTGCAGGCTGTTCCCTTGATATAACGGGAAAACCAGAGGAAGGGTGTGATTAAACTGAAGTGATTGATGTAGCCGGTTGCTGTGGCCCATAGCCAGCAACACTGGGAAGCTGCAGTGGGCAGCCTGGAAGGACGGGAAGCACAGGGATATAGAGGAAACAGGTAATGGGCAAATAAATCAAACGGCATATGTGAAAATACAAGAAGTTAGTATTTTGAAGACAATGTATTCTTTGCCGTAATCTTTTATATGAATCCTCTTGTAGGGTGGATAATGGCACAAAGGGGAAAATTAACTTTCAGAATAAAAACAAAGCCTGTGAAATGTTTTTGTGACATGATCAAGGGACTTTTATGCTTTCTAAGAAAACGTAAACGCAGCCTATTCAGGGAGGGATGAGAAGCAACTGAGACCACAGGTCTGTTGAATTTGTGCTAGGGAATCTGAATTTCTTTACAGGCCTTTTTGTGAGACTTGCGGTAGACAAAGATCCAATATTTGTCTCACTGGCTGTGAACCAAATATATTGTGGTTGATTCTCCATCTTCCTGACCTCCTCTGAGCTCTGCTGGGAGCCAGTTACTGACATTTGCACTGTGCATGGAATGTGAGTATCAGTGTGTTAAATCAGCACAAGCATATAGTGTCAGGTTCTATTTTTTTGTGAAGAAATAATCACAGTACTTCTTGAAATCTGTGGTTCTGGATCTGAGAATTCTTCAGGGAAGGAAGGAAAGGAAGGAAAGGAAGGAAGGGAAGGAAAGGAAGGAAAGGAAGGAAAGGAAGGAAAGGAAGGAAGGGAAGGAAGGGAAGGAAAGGAAGGGAAGGAAGGGAAGGAAGGAAGGATGGGCTTATGACCTGTTGGTATCTCAGCTATCCTTCCTAAGAAATTATACTCTTCTAACAGTCTTGCTTACATGATTTTTTTTAACACTTTGCTCCTAAATTTGTCCTTAGCACTCTTCCCCCATCATAGCTGACCCTTTTATTTGTCATTCTGCTTATGAAAATAAGGCTGCTTACAAGGTTNGAGGGAGGGAGGGGAAGAAGAACCAAATGCAAAAATCAAAAGAGAACTGAACAACAGAAGATGGAATATGCTTTTTAATACTTGTCATTTTTATGGCATGCCAATCACTTTTCAATGCTTGGCCTTGGTGAAAGTGGAAAAACTACAGAAAAGTGTAGACAACATTTCTTGCAGATCTTTCTAAGGAAAGAAAAAAAATGAGTAACAAAGGGGACACGAGAAGGTCTTTGTCTCTTTCTCAGTGGGGTGAACATGCCTGTTATTGTGTGAAACAGAAGGCAGCAGTGTATGCCTGGTGGCCCTCAGAGCTTCAGGCCATTTGGGTGATTATTGGATAGCCATGGCTGGAGCCTGGGAGAACAGTACATGTTGGGTAATAACAGTGGGGCTGGTCAGTGTGATCTGGGCAGCTGTTCCTTCCAGACTGCACGGACGCAACTGACTCATTTCACTGAACACCCCTCTGATGGTCTAGTCCTGGCTAGCTGAAAATGGATGGAAACTAGTGACCTGAGGTGAAAGGTGCCATGTCCCATTCCAGTGCCCTGAGTCACTCTTGCTGTCATTACAATGAGCTCTCTGTGCCACATGGAGTGATGCTACTGCTGTGCTGTTTTCTAGCACTGCCTCTGAGCTGTGGTTGAAACAAATGCACTGCTTTTCCACAGTGTCTTCCCTCATGGTCCACTGTTTATTTTAAAGGGCATAGTAGCACATAATGTGCAGCTTATGACTGTATCACTAGTTACAAATACCACCGTACTTTGTCTTCTATCAACTTGAAAAGTCACACCTTTGCTAAAGGTTGGAAACCATACAACTCATAGTAGAATGTGTTTTGTGAACTACCAGATGGGAGTGAACACAGGAAGCGAATTCAGTGCAAATTATTCCTGTTTCACATTTTGTCCCATTTTTACAGCAATGTAGGCCTGTAATTTCTGGAAGCTGATAGCATATTGGCCAAGGAAGCATACTTGTATACAAGTAAAAGAGCTACTGTTTATAACATGTTGGTCTAGCCTATAAGGGTTTGCATTTTTGTAATGTCCCTGAGACTACACAGTTTAACACTGCCTGCATATAAAAAGGACAAGGAGAAGCTTGTCTATCTAAGTGACTCTTGTCTAGAGAAGTCAGTGGCGATAGTGTACTGATGACTGAGGTGTTCACATGCATACGGAAATGTAGGACATAATTTCTGCAATTACCATTCAACTCTACAGTTGTGCAGCTCTCCATCTTATCTAGTGTACCACACATTAGACAGACATCATGTGCTATGTCAAGGTAGGACAGACTTATTGTGAGAAGTCTGCATCACACAAGCCACATTCAGGAAACAGTATTAACTAAAACTCTTTCCTTCACTACTCAAAAAATGTGGAAAACCTGTTAATTAAAGTAAGAGGAATCAGGAGACACTGAATGAAATTCCTTCTTACTATTTCCTCTCCATTGTGCTTCACTTTTTCTGTTCTGGGATATGTTCATGTTTGCCTGAAGTAGAACACTGAAGCACAAATCCTCACATATGTGTTTGCTCTGACTGGTTAAAACAATGCCTTGATACTATTTATTTTTGTGAAATGAATGCAGACTTCAGTAGGGACCTTGTGCCTCAATGTTTTGCAGTAAAGGTCAGGAGTCTATTCATGAGACTTCCAAAGTGTTATTGTTAAAACATGTCTTTGCTATGTCACTGTTTTCCCTTTCCTCTCCTCATTCAAAATAATGCATTGTTGTAAGTGACTTATAAAGCATTCCCTCTAAGTGCAGCGTATCCAGCTTTCCTTGATTTTCCCCCCCAAGTTTTCTTCCTATTTAAACAAAGAATTGTTTTAGTCATTTGGGACTGAAATATTCCTAGCCTTGCTATCATGAAAAAAACCCCTCTTTTATGGGGTGATTTGTAAGCACTGCAGTTTTATTGCTGTTTTTAGCTGCATCATTGTGATTTGTTACAACAGAAAAGTTATATTCTAATATGGGCATTGTTACAGTGTTCACTCCAACCTTTTTATGGATAATGTGACCAAAACTTTAGGCTTTTAATAGACTTTTAATCAGTCACTTTATAAACTTCTCTAAGTGACACTTCAGCAAGATGGGAGAAAGGGAGGAGGATGTGCTATTGTAGTTCAGTAATGTGCAAAACTAGTCCTTGTACTCATTACTGCATTTTGTCATTTTTGTAATTTTTTTCAGATATCTTTAACTTGGCCCTTAATTTTTTTACTCAATGACTTTTAAAGTTAAAAAAAAAATAATTCCATAAGATCATCCAAAATTATATGTTCTGTTATTTGGACTCTCAGTTATTACTTAAGACAGTCTTTAGACCAAGCCTGATCTCTTGTCTCTGACCAAGTTGTGTCCTATGGTAAAGTCACCAGTCCCTCATCTGAGCACACCGAGGGATGCTGAAACATAAACTTGTCCACTACATGCCAGAAATTAATTGCTTCATTGCTCACTTTTTTTT
Source organism: Serilophus lunatus (assembly GCA_013399895.1). Taxonomy (NCBI): domain Eukaryota; kingdom Metazoa; phylum Chordata; class Aves; order Passeriformes; family Eurylaimidae; genus Serilophus; species Serilophus lunatus. The sequence goes on from VXBA01004271.1 coordinate 1,081,377, forward strand.
TTTTTCAGATTTAACTGTCTTTACATTGAAACCAGTGAGTGTCATTAGAGTTTGTTCTACTACATAAGAAAAAAAAAATCTTTATTTTACTGTTGTGAGAGCATTTTTCATCTCCCAGTCTCCATTTTTGTTGAATTGAGTAGAGCAAGCTCTGTAGGTGTCTTGGTGACATAAATTCTACAATTGACTCTTAATAGCACTGCCATTATATTACAAACATGGTTTCTGAAGGAAACTTATGTGATCACAATGTCTGTTCAACACCTTCCCATTCTTTTCCTCATCCTTTACTAAGTCTTTGGGTGGCTTGAGTCCAACCTGGGTGGCAGTCTGAGGGTCATTACAGTCTTCATATTTAAAGTTTTATGAAAACTGTTGCACTGGGAGGAGAATGGAAAGGCAGCTAGAGCTCAGCCAACTGGTCAGCCATGTGTCTATGGGCTGCCCAGCCAGCACTGCCTAAGGTATTTCCTTAGGGCAATAGTGAGGAGACAGCAGCAAACATACTAGGAGCAGAAATCCTTACTGCATGTGTCAGAGGAATGAAGAAACAAAGGATGCAAGTTCATTGGAAACCAGTTTTCCTAACTTGTTTCACAAGCTGTAGAACTAATCCTGCAATTCAAGGATCAATATTGGATGGACTGCTCCTCACTCAGAAGAGACTTTCCTATAAGTCATATGTAGGTGTTACAAAATTAAAGATGCTAGCTAGATCAATTATTATTTTCATACTGGGAATATGTTTGCTTTTTAAGGATTTTTATATCTCTATGCCTGTGAATTTGGGCTTTGTTGATACTAGCAAGCATGTTATGATTATTTGGGCAGAAATGTGGTCTGCATTATACAACACTCTTGAGTGCTATGAATAGAAGCCAAACAGGGTGGGGCATTCAAGATATTTCTCTGTCGTGATATGTATCTGCCATATTATCATCATCATCATGGCTAGGCTTTGTGAACGAAGATATGGGAAGGGCTCTACCCACGCTTGCTGCAAGCGCGCTGGTGGCTAAAAAGGCCGATGTGGGACAGGCGAGTCCAGTTACAAAAAGCACAGTGGAAAGTCTCCTTAGGTGGTAGTGATGAGACACGGTTCTTTCTGTGTTGTCTTTTCTCTTCAAGACTGATTCTACGTGCATTCTCAAAGGAGACAGCAGCATTATGGATGGTGTGTCTCCATGTCTCTCGATTGGAGGCCAGAGTGGACCACTGATGGCAGTCAATATGACCAATGCTGAGATGTTGTTTCAGGGAATCCTTGTATCTCCTCTTTGGGGCTCCTCTGTTGCGGCAGCCGATGGCGAGTTCACCACAGAGCACAATCTTAGGGAGGCGGTGATCCTCCATCCTGGAGACGTGCCCTGCCCATCACAGCTGCATCCTCAGCAGCACGGCCTCAATACTGGTGACCCCTGCCTGTTCAGGGACAGTAACATTAGGCACGTAGTCAGTCCAGTGGATGTTTAAGATTGCACGGAGGCAGCGCTGATGGAAGCGTTCGAGGAGTCGCAGGTGATGACGGTAGATGACCCATGATTCAGACCCATATAAAAGAGTAGACAGTACAATGGCTCTGTAGACACTAATCTTTTCTTCAAATGTTTATTGCACTAAACTCTTTTATGGAGTTGTCCAAAGGCTCTGTATGCCTTTGCTAACCTGTTGTCTATCTCTTTGTCAATCTTACCATCCGAGGAAATGATACTTCCTAGATAGTTAAACTGCTGGACTGACTTAAGCTCTGATTTGCCTATGGTGATGTGAGGATGATGGAAGACTCCCTGAGGTGCAGGTTGGTAAAGAACTTCTGTCTTCTTCAAGCTGACTTCCAGCCCAAGAAGCTCAGCAGCCTCTGCAAAGCAGGATGTTAAGTGCTGCAGAGGTGCTTCTGTGTGAGCAACGAGAGCGGCATCATCAGCAAAAAGCAGCTCGCAGACAAGATGATTTAGGGCCTTGGTGTGGGCCTTCAGTTGCCTTAGGTTGAATAGGCTCCCATCAGTGCGATATCGGATGTAAATGCCGTTATCTTCATCGAGGTCTGCCGTGGCCCTTTGGTGCATCATGCTGAAGAAAGTGGTAAATAGAGTTGGTGCAAGAATGCAGCCTTGTTTCACACCATTAGCTATTGAGAAGGGCTCAGAGAGTGCATCTGTCATAACAAAGATAATAAGACAGTCACCCACCTCTGGTAACTAATGTATTTTGTGATTTTACTATCCCTACGATGTTGTGAATTATTCTCATACCTGTTGCCCTAAGCAACCAATAACACAAATTCCAAGACCCTGCCCCATCAAACTGACAATCCACAATTACACATCTAAATGCATGGACTCAGGAGTTAGGCTATCATTTCTTGGAGGAAGCAATTATAGGACAATGCATGTCAGCTGGAAGACTAAGGGCTTCATGTTCATTTAAAGAGTCCCAATTCTCACGCTCTGCTGTGTCAATAACTTTGGGATGATTATCCACCTGAGATCAAGATGATTTGAGGAGATACATTAACCATGATACAGTATGGTGTGCAGAAGTCAGGGTGTATGACTGGTGATCAGTATTCATGGAGCTCATGGGACGACTGTCACACATTTGGGAATGGACTAAAAAGTTAGCATGTAAAAATTGCTTGCTTGTAATTTTAGACAATTTATATGCCTCCCTATATATTTCTTTTGTGCTTGCGTTTTTCAAGGAAAAGTTCTTTTAAGAGGCCTTGTGGTGATATAAAGCCAAACTTTTACTTTCAGAGACTTTGTCTGACTTGAACATGAATGATAAATTTTCAGTCATTAAAGGAAATACACACTTGATATCATGTGAAAACAAGATGAGCCGTGTTTCCTGCCACAGAATAAGATTTCTTGGCAGGTTTTGTCTAACACATTAGATCACAGGTGTATATTTTATATATATTATGTCATAAAAATATATAATATAGAAATAGACCAGAACATATATAATACTATGATAATATATTGCTATACACTTTTTATATTATATATGTATATTATAGCATCAGATTCCTTTCTGAGAAAGCATTTTTATTTAGCATTTATGGTAGTTCTGGATTCGTTGTGTCTGAATGTCCAAAAGAACAGTTGCAAGGAGGTAGCCATAGTTGGCATATTATGTGCAGTAAGCCAAAATTGTTGAAAGTGCAGTAGAATGAAATAGTGGGGAAAGAATAGAATCATTAGGTTTTTTGTAATAGTTCCCTAGCTGCGGAAAATTTGTATCACTCTATCACTGTTAGAGAAGCTACTTCTCTACTGAGGGTATTGCAGAACACAGACCTGGGCATCTGTGGACTGGTCACAATAAATGTGTAACTGTTTCAGGGAGAACTACTTGGAGCAGCCTAAAGGAAGGCCGGGGACTAAGTTGAGGGTTTACTGATGTGGATAAGCAGAAACCCTTTTCTGGCTCATCCTCTTGTATTTCTCCAATGGCATGCTCCATTGGGGGCTAGGCAAGGAACACTGGACCCCACATTCACTTTTGTCCTGAAAACTTTGAGATGGAAAATCTGTAATATATCTATTAACTACTATTTTGTTATTGTCACTGAACTTTATAGTCCAAAGCTGAATTTGTTGAATTTCCTCTTCCAACTACTGTGTCCTCTTAAATGTTATTTTTGTTAAAGCTCTTTCTCACTGTAAATGTATGTAGGCTGTAATCAAGTAATTTCTTAACCTCATGAATAAACATAAATAGATACAGTTTATTTTCTCCACCTAACAGCTGTATTTTCCTGCTTTAACCATCCTTCCATAAGCCCTTTGCAGATTTTCAGCCTCCTTTTTTGAAGCATGGATTCCCTGAAAGGACATTGTGTTCTAGCAATGAGCTCACAGAGGACATATGCAGAGAAAGTCCTATCTCTGTCACTCAGTATTATTTCCCTGTTTCTTCATCCAAAAATCTTTTGTGTTTCTAAATATGAGCTGTTCTGCTCAATTAGCTGTCTTGTAGAGCTGCAAGATCGTTCCCCATTGAAGAGGGCTGGTCTCCAATTTTTCTTCCCAGTTGCCCAAGGTTTTGTTTTGAAAACACATTTTGCTTGACTGGGCTTGGTACAGGGCAGACAAATTGCTCTGACTGCTCTTATAACCTTTGTGATACCAGAAACTCTGAACTTATTTTCAGAAGATTAATGAAAGTTATGATTCTGCACCTTCCCCACTGTTTTTTAAAGACGTGTGACTCAACCAGTCTTTATTTAATTTAACATGCGCTCCAGTGGTTGCTATAGGATTGTGTATTTCCTACAATTAGTAAAGAACAGGGCAAGTTTAATATGAAATCACCATGCTGGACAATTACCTAAGAGTATGAAGTCTTCATACTTGCTTTTTGAATAAAACTTGCAGTTTCAGAGAACAAAACTGTATTTGTTTGACATGTCACATTTCCTTTAAATCACAGTGGCTGTTTTTTGGTCTGTAACCATTGCACAGCAGAGCTGAACTTTCCACTGACTACTAGACAGTTTAGTTTAACCTACATTTTCCTGTGGCTCATTAATTTACTCTTAAGAGTACATGCAAAATGGTCTATCCTGAGTAATTGACCAATAAAGATCATTCCTTTTTCTTTTGCTCTCTCAATTAGAGTGGAAAAGAGAAAACTTAGATTTTGTTTGTTCTGGTGCCAGTGCAAATTCCTTCTGGTGAATGAAAGAAAAAAAAGTGGAGGGTGTGAATAAAACAAATGGATATTTCTTGACTTGATAGATGCATGGAGAACACAGATAAAATTAGGAGCTTTGCAGACAAATGTGTGGTTTTGGCAAAACACAATTTTCACTTCAAGAAGATATTACAATAAAAATTGGGTGGGAGGGCTTTTAAACACTGACTCCTAAAATATCACATACATTTTTAGCCATATGTAGAAGTTTGAGTGATAGTTATGTGGTGTTTAGAAAATGTCTTTTTTTAATTCACAAGAGAATAAAACCCCTTTCCATTTCTCTTAGCATTTCTGAAATGCATAAAGTTGGCAATCATTGTGAAAACAGAAGAACAAGAAACAGGCGGAGAACTTTGCTGTGTAGTACGTCTTCTGACTTGCATTCTCCTTGCTCTTGCTCCACACTACATGCAATTCAAATCTAAATCTTAAAAGCCAAAAAATCTTAAATGATCTAAATTTTAAGATCTAAATCTTAAATGATTTAAGTGTGACCAGTCATAAAGAACATGATGCAAGATTAACTTTTCCTTTTGTATGCTTAAAAGTGAGCTCTTAAGACCTGTTCTGTATGTAAATACAAAGAAACATGTACAAGAAACCAACTCAATTAAAACCTTTCTTTTATGTGTCAGTCTCAAACAGAAGAAGTTTGATTTCACTCCGTGTTTTTTAGAAAGGCCATGTCTACTTAGAGAGCTTCACATGTTACTTCCTGATTAGATGCTTCTTTGTAATTGGATTAAAACATTGAACTTATTTTCCTCATCTTTTGTAATTTACATAGATCAGAGAGTAAGCCATGAAACCATCACAAAACCTAGCAGTAAAATGCCTACAATTTATTTTGCAGTCACTCAGTTTAGAAGTTTAGTTCCCCATAAGTTATTGCTTACAGGAAATATAGAGGCCTTTAAAATTAGTTAATTAGCATTAATCTCTAGTCTTTTTCTTCCCTTCTGGCTCAGCAGAATTGTTGCTGTTCATTTGAAGCCAAGGGCTCCCAGTGAGATTCTAAGTGTGAAGGGTGTTGTACACCGTGGTATTGAACCACACTCATTTTTCTAATTAAGGATCTACTGAGGCTTTTATAATCATGATGCACTTTTACTTACTGTCATGGCTTTCCCTTCAGTCTCCAAGAGGGAACAAGAGAGATAAGGTAAATATTTTTTCACTAGTATTTGTTCAAATTAATATACCTCCTATTGTAGTAGTAAAGCAGGAAGACAGCATGCTGTACAAGAGTAATCTGCTTGAAAGAGATGGCACACACACAACTCCCAGGGTTTCTCTGCTAGTGTAATGACTAATAGACATGATCAGAACAGAATTCGCGTGGCAGGTTCCTCTTAACAATAGCTTTAAATAATGGGGTTTCCAGTGGTCTAGAGTAAGAGTAATTGTGTCTCTGTCTGCCTTTGATAGCATCAGCTGAGAAGCATGTATTGTCTCCTAGGTTATTAAGTGCCTTACAAGTCTAGAATTCAGAATTAAGTCAAAGGAAGAAGATACTTTTGAAATCATTTTGCATTGTGAGATACCTGCCTGCAAGCTGGAGGGCCTTGCCTTTACTTAGATAAGCACTGAGGCTAAAAAGAGAGGTTCACTAAACTCTTTCCTATTGCAAAATCCTGTAAAAGCTTCAGATAAACAATTGCATTGTGGAGAAGGGCACCCACTTCTTCTACAAAAAAAGACTTCCCCAGCACACATGTGCAGAGGGGAGCTAGAAGGGCTGTGTAATGAACCACTAATTTGAAGTGTACCAAAGGACTCCTGGATGTGAGTGCACAGCAGCGCTGTCTCAGGAGTGTTCTGACTGAAATCTAAGGCTCAGTTCTGGTGTTCGGGATATCAAAGGCATCCTTGTGAGTGTGCACCTATTAATTGTGGAAAGAAGATGTACACTTCATGTGTGAACAGCCATTCTCTCCGTTTTGTGATGTGAAGTATCTGTCTAAAGGCTGTCCAGTAGGGAAAGCATTTGTGGCTGGAACTGGCTTTGTTCTTTTTGGCTGATGAAGACAGATAAAGACTGTCACTGGCAATTTGTCTATAAGAAGGGCTGTTACAGAAATTAGCTTCTAACTTGCATTTCACATTTTATACTCGTTATCATTGATAAATGAAGAGTGCTTAGGATCAGAAATACCTCCTAAAATAGAGAGGCTTAACTGTGACACCTGCACATGCAGACACAAATTGCAATCACTGACACAGTGTTTGCGTCTTATCACCACAGTTCTACCACCTGCTAAATTGCTTCACCTCAGTGCTGTCAGGTCATGTTCCAGTGAGCATGACATGCATAACCTACTTGTGAGCTTAGACAAGTGGAGTAAATTCACACTTCTCCTCCACTGCCTCGCTTGCCTTCCGTCTGGTGCTTTGCGTGACAAGACAAAATGTGTGCCGCTGGACTGGGATAAAAGAGAAAGCCACTTGCAACTTCCTTAATATGATGAGGATGGTGTGGTGAAGGGAAACAACTTTTTTAAAAAGCATTACTCAACTTGTACTCAAAACATCTACAAAACTGAAAAATAGTCATAACCCCCAAACATATCCATCACCATTCAAAATCTCTCTCTGATTAAACTGCTTGGAATTCTACTTGGCAGTGATAAGGAACGGCATTTGAGAAAGGTCAGAAGAAACATTTTCAAGTTCACTCTTCTGGAATGGACATGTATTTAGATTGCTCAGTTATAGCATGTTGATCACCACAGTGACTTCAGAGCTCTGCATCTCTGTTAAGGAGGATGATTGTAGGTAGTAGGCTCAAACCTGTCTGCCCTTTGCCTTGTGCTTATGGCACGGCCACAAAAGGAAGTTCTCTCATGGGAACTCATAGGTGCAGCCTCACAGGTGCATCATGTGGGCTGCTCCAACAGTGATCCCCTGAGAGGGATCTCCACAAAACTGATCCTTCCGTTCAAGTGGGGCAGCTTCTTGCCATTAGCCTTAGGACAAGAGTGTGCACATTACCTCAGAAAAGCCAATGCATTGGATCACCGTCCCAGATTGCTTCATAGAAGTTGTTCTTGCCTGTACTGTATGTTGTGGCCTTGAAATAAGTTACTGTTTTAGACTATGGTAGATGCTCTCCCTGAGCTCACAAGCCACATACCAAAATCTTCATCTGGCAAACAGATACAAAGAACGCAGCCCATGGTCCAGGATGCCGATTGCTCCAGAAGCAATTTAAAGTCAGGATGAGCCAATGGCTTCCCCTGGGCCCCCTGACTTCATGAGGGATGGGACAGTGCTGAGGTGACAGCTGAATGCAGAGCAACTTAGTGGCTAAACAACTGACTCCACTCACTCCACTGGGATTGAATTAACTGGCATCCCCTGTGCCAGTACAGTGTCTGTGGTTCTACAGTGACACACTGGCCAGCAAGCTCTGTTAGAACACCACTTCTTCCAATATCTGCCTATGGCTGAAGAACCTCTATTTGGAAACATTTGTAGACTGAAGGGTGCTCCTCCCGCTTTTTAAAAAGCAACAGAAATGACAAACCAAACTCAATCTTTTTGCTCTCCAGACACCACAAACCCCTTTTAAATAGTTCAGCTCTATCTAGATTGTTGATACTCTACCTTTGATATTCAAAGAATAAATCCCACGTTCCTAGCAGAGGCCTAAGCATTAAGGTTTTTATATGTGAGAAGTTGTTCTGCAGAAACAGAGATGCACTTGAGCTACTGCAGTTATTACTTGGCTATCAGACTGACTTAGTGCAGACAAATCTGTGGAAAATTCACTGTTTTGCCTTTGCTCCCTTCAGTGTTAAAGCTGCAGCTCTGGAGCCAGAGAATGGAGAATGGAGCAGCTGAGCTGCAAAACTACAACCCGAGATAATTCACTCAGTGTTTTAAGTCCCCTTACTCATCACTAATAGAATTCCTACTGAACCAAATTACTCCCACCCAAAGCTGAAGTCCTGTTACCTCTGTCACAGTAAGATTTTTGCTTTATTTCCATACAGACTGAGGGGAAATCATTTTACCAAGTAAAATACTTATCTGCCTCTAGAACTTCCCTATGGACCATCTATAGCTAGGTGCTTAAGTAAACATTTCAAACCACTAGACCAACATTTTCAAATACAAATACCTCTGTTTTTTGAATTAGATATCTAATGTCATTTGTCACCTAGGTATTAAATGCCACAGAGCATATCCATCCTTTAAAAAATTTTAAACACCTCTGGGAAAAAAGGGAACAGAGGCTGCCACCAGCAGTGGGTACGTATTGGGTCTCAGTCTCCTGATCTTCCTCCAGGTAGAAAACTGCCTCATTGAAGTGGATGAATTTATATGAAGAACATCCTGTAGAAATTTGAGTCCAAATTAAAACACTGGCTTTATTCAGTGAAGGGGAGATACTGGGTAGGAAAGAAGTAAGAATTACATAGACACATCATGTTTGAACTGTCAGACAAGGCAAAATTTGCCAAAAATTGTACCACTTTCATAAACACGACTGTTTTGCACATGCAGCTCAGATTGCCCACAGGAGCTATTCTGACAGCAGATCCACAATTTGGCAGGAAATCCACTGCTTAACAGGAAAGTTTAGTGCATATAGAGGAACAGCACAGAGAAACAATCTTATTCCTTGCATTGTATTTGAACTTGAGAGACCAGAAGAGATCACTATCTTTCTCATCTTTTGTCTTATATAGTACACAATGTTAGAAAAGTTGTCGTATTCCCCAACACTAAGCATGTGGTTATGGCCGAGCCAGTAAATTGTGTTTCTGAGTTCAGAGCAGCGTCTGGTGAAGCTGTGGTATTCTGGCACAAATTACAATTCTCTTTTAGGTTCCTTTGGCACAAGACTTCTGGTTAGCCTGGTCAGCAATAGCACTAGAATAAGGCAAACTAAGACTTCCAGGTTTGTACACTGTGAGTTTAAATATGTGATATGAGAAAATTAATTGTATATATATTTGTTGCTGCATGATCCAGAGAATGCTTACAAATGGAACATAGTCAGTTCAGTGAGAAATACCACAGCAAGCCAGGAATGTGTTGTCAGGCAGCAATGACATCAGCCTACAACCCTTGCCAGCCTCCCTCCATGAGGTCCACAGTTCCAGATTGCTGGTCTGCAAAGGGCCGCCACTCCCTTCCTGTTAAATTACTGAACAAAGGACCAAATCCTAAAGTAGTTGTTTGGGAGTTTTCTGCTTATCAAAAAATATATTCTGACTATCAAACATCTAATTCTGAATATGCAGAAACTTGTTTATGTGAACAAAATATTCAGCCTTTCAGATGGATTCCCTTCTTGCCCTAACGTGGTGCTCCCTTCAATTTTGCTTGTTTGCCTCAGAGCTTGTTAAATGTATGAGAACTGCTGTTTTGATGACTAGATCGTTCCTACCACAATATGATTTGTTACCTCATGGTTTTTGTCTGCATTCACTCCTGCAACTGTTTCTCCAGGCTGCTTTTGAGAGTGTATATAGTGTCAGAATTCCTTAGGAAAGAATCTGTCATTGTGAGGATCAAATGGATGAGGAAACTGATGGCTAACTAATGGGTTTTGTTTCCTTGGCTTGTCCATTTCTTAAATAGTGGAAAATGTTCTTCATTAAACGACTGATTTACTTTCAAGGTTTAAAAACATTAGAAAATACTGTGCAGGAAGTGGAATTTAATCTTCCCAAAGGAGACACTGGCCTTCAGTTTTCAGATATTACTTTAAATGTACCTAAAATTCATCAATGGTTAAACAGAGCTGCTTCCAAGAATGTTTTGACGGCGTACAAAGGTCAAACTAAGGGTTAGTTTAACTATTTTAGGTTGCATAACCTTCAAAAGACAGTGACAGCTGAAATAACTCAGTAATTTTATGCAGCAATCATATAATGGTTGGAAAAGCGTGAGAAGGGATATATAATTTTCAGAACTCATTGTAAAATCCAGGTGGAATGTTTTTTACTGAGGGAGATGTATTTTTACTCCAGGATAGATAATGTGCTTTTCTATAGCATTGGAAAAAACTCATTGAAGACAAAGCACTTCAATTTTAGCATGAGGCCAACTCAGAAAAATCAGTTCTGTTGTCCTCGTTGACAGTTATTGAATTATCTGTGAGTACAGCTAGAACTTCCTTCTGTTTTATGTTGCAATAGCTCACAAAAATTAGTATTACTGATTGTTAGCATTCATCTAGGTAGGAAATGTGAAAACTAAATTATTTTGCTTACTATTGGATTCAATGAGAGTTAAAATTCTGCTTGAAGTTATTTTTTCATTCTTTGTATCTACTAAGCAGCATCTTGTCATATAAGCACTCGCATAATTTTGAGGTGAACATGTTCAAGCCTGAATCTTGACGAAGGAAGGAATTTCAAGTCTATGTTTAAAAAAAAGGCGTGAAAAAACCCCTGCATCAAATATGTTGTTGACTGAAAGTTGATCTTATAGGTACAGCTGTGGTTTTGGATTTGGAAACCTTGTGGTCCCTCTTGTTTCTTCTGTAGTTGTCCTGAGAGTTCTTTCACCTGTTCTGATCCACACCCTAGAAAAATAATACCAGAAAAGCACTGAGAATAGAACAATAAAAAATATAGAAAAAATTAATTAATAAAAATAACAGCTAGTGCAAATATAAACCTCTGAGTACATTGAAATGGAATATAACATGGCCTATGTCTTGGTTCTTCTCATGTCTTTCAAAAATAACTTTGAACACATGTTCAAAAAGTCTCATTAAAATATATATCGGCATGTTTGAAAGAAGGATGGGCAGTAATTTTTTTTACAATCCTAGCATTTGTTTGTTAGAATTCCAAAAGTAAAACTTGAGTAAGCTTAAATAATTAATCAATTAACTGATATATAAAGCCCAGTTTTCTTTCTCTTGAGATTGAGCAGCTTTACCATTTATTTTAACCTACTTAGTTTATTTATAACAAAAAAATATATTTTCCCCTTTTTAAAGTAATTAAACATTTCCTGAATCAGCATTATGGTGTGGGGTTTTTTGCTAACTTCAGTTTATTTGAATCATTATTGGGGGGAATTACTTTTCTAATTATTTTTTTAAATTTTGTCCATCTCTAGTTTGGATATACTGGTCTTTTTTATCATATGTATCAGCCTAATCAGTTCATTATTGCTGGAAGTTTGCCATTATTAAAAATTAATCTAGTATCGATTCATCCATATTTTTTCAAATGTATGTTTGAATTATGTACTACATTCTTTAGTCACTGACAAGAGCGATTAATAGCATGCATGAGGTTTGACCTTCATAAATATAATTAAAAATTCCTTCTTTAAATGGAAATAGAGCTTCATAGAGCTTGTTCTGTCATGACATAATTACAGCTGTTTTCCTGTTCCAGCTCCTTGGGAATATATATCCATTAAAGAGTCATTAGGTAAAAACAATCAACTCATCAATGGGAACAAGGACCCACTCACCAAACTGTGGGAGCACTCTAGGTGACAGGCTAAATGCAGGTACTTTCTTACTTACTCTCTTTCCCTGACTTTATTGATCTTTCAGTCCTTCCCACAGGCTGATATGGCTTCAGTGCACTGACATCAGTACCACTGAGAGTTAGATAAACCCTGTGATATACCACATTGTGATGCTTCCAGCTACAGCTGCATTAATAAATTCAATGCACAAGTGTTTTCCTACACACTGAAGTTAACTGGCTCATAGAATAGCCCACATCTGTGGGAGGAATTTTATTTTCACCCCGCTGCTGGATGACTAGATGCATGGTGAGACCCTCCAACTCCCAAACCATGCTTGGGAATTGCTTGAGGGAAAGCTGGTTGATGTGGGCATATCTAATACCATGGGCCATCTTCAGAGTTTAATAGTCTAGATGAACATATCCCACTGACCACAAATGTTTCCATGCACTGATTCATTTATCATTGAAACCTGGCACTTTAACCTGGAAGCTTTACCATGAGTGAGGGTGACAGCTTGCAAGTCCCAAGGTGCTGAAGTGCCCTGCAGAGTCTAGATGACTTTTGCATAGGCATGGTTACAAAAATGCCTGCCATTCGTGACTTCCAATTAAAGATGGGCTTTGGGGCACTTCTTTTTACAAATTTCTTTCTTGAATGGAAGTTCCTAAATGCCACCCTACGAGTCCTTGGCTTCATGGGTCTTCCAAGAAGGTTTCACAATGATAGCAGTTCAAAGCACTTCAGAGTATCTGAATGGAAATGTCTAAGCTTAAAGACAGGGTTATGGTTTATTGCTTATACTGGCTTTAGGCACTGCCATGGGGTTTATGTGGGTGGGAGCACTTGGCCAAACATAGCATAGACAGTGTCACAGAGGAGAGCACCCTTCAGGAAGACTATTGAACAGCTATGAAACTACTCCAAATTTTTTGCATTTCTACAGATTTCTGTTCTGAGAGGAGGGCACATCCTTCATTTGAATGGGAGGTAAGTGCAGGTCTATGAGCCTCCCACGATGTAGCAGGGCACTCTAATATGGGAATGTTCAGCCTGTGAGGTAAGCCTTTATGATGAATCCAGCTGGACAAATCATTCAGCTGCTGTTAGTAAAACACTGTTTACTTACATTTTTCTAATGTTGTGCTGGAGTGGGGATGGAGGCTTCAGAAAGCTGACTTTTTCAGTGAACTGATATAATTCAGAAATTAATGTTGAAAGGTGATTTCTTTTTTCACAAAAAAACCCCAAACTAAACAAAACCCAATACAACTTCTCCTTCAGCTCTTTCCTCTTGGCTAAGACCCTGTTGTGCTCCACAGACAGCTTTTTGGTTGACTGAGCTGCAGGTAGGTCTTTAGTTTACCATCTTCAGCCTTCTTTTTGTTTCCACATTTCCTCTAGTTTCTGTGTAAGTAGCTTGAACAATCTCAGGCTAATACTTCAAAAGTTTGCAAGAGCTATACCTCTATTTCTAATTAGATGGTTTGTATTTCTCTGCAGAGAGAGATAAGCTCTTTGCTATAGAGTTATCCATTGGTGTTTATTACTGCTGGATCTCCTTTGGCGCTTTCTGTTGTCTAAGCTGAAACTTCAAGATAGATAAATGTCATGCTTTATTTTCAAATATAATCAGAAACAGAAAAAAACAAATTATTAAAAGCTTTCTCTGGTTGTGAAGTTCAATGTAGTACATTTGCTGGGTTTACTTATTTGAAGAACAATGAGAGAGATAAAAAGGAAAGAAACAATTTATGCAAGAAATTTCTTTGCCTAATTTCTTTGTATGTTTCTAAATATTTGTTCCCACTTCTCACTCACTTTGCTTTCTCAAAATGGTATGACTTTTTAGAATTGTTTTGGAAACAAGATGGCAAGAGGTAGAACCTTTTAACCTTTATTCTGCATCAGTTTACAATGTAGGATGTCTGATGGTGGCTTTCTCTGCATTCTTATAATAGATGGCACAAAAATGTTTACAAAAATTGGTATTGCTATCAGTTTTGCATATTTTTGTATCCCAGGTTGCTCCTATGGGTGGGAGTATTGTGACATTTCTTGATAGGAGTAGATTTGCCCGCTGATTTTATAGGCAACATTTACAATGAAGCAGTGAGTATAGGTGATTGCCAGTGTTTGTGAGTGTTCATACACATAGAGACCTGCTGTCCCACCTGGATCCTCATAAGTCTATGGGACCTGATGGGATTCATCCTAGGGTGCTGAGAGAGCTGGCAGATGTGCTTGCTAAGCCTCCTTCCATCATCTTTCAACAGTCTCGGCTTACTGGAGAGGTTCCAGATGATTGGAAGTTGGCTAATGTGGCACCTATCTATAAGAAGGGCAAGAAGGAGGATCCAGAGAATTACAGACCTGTCAGCCTGACCTCGGTACCAGGGAAAATTATGGAGCGTATCATCTTAAGGGAAATTATGCTGCATCTACAGGAAAATAAGGGGATCAGATGTAGCCAGCATGGATTCAGGAGGGGAATATC
>VXBA01004271.1:1096673-1240739 GCA_013399895.1 Serilophus lunatus
AGGATGGTGAAGGGGCTGGAGCACAAGCCCTATGAGGAGTGGCTGAGGGAGCTGGGATTGTTCAGGCTGGAGAAGAGGAGGCTCAGGGGTGACCTTATTGCTGTCTGTAACTATCTGAAAGGAGGTTGTAGTCAGGCGGGGGTCGGTCTCTTCTCTCAGGCTCCCAGTGACAGGACGAGAGGACACAGCCTTAGGCTGCATCAGGGGAGGTTTAGATTGGATATCAGGAGGAACTTTTTCACAGTGAGAGTGATCCCCCACTGGAATGGGCTTCCCAGGGAGGTGGTGGAGTCACCGTCCCTGGATGTGTTTAAGGATAGGTTAGATGATGAACTTAGTGGTATGGTTTAGATGGTTTAAATGGTTTAGATGGTATAGATGTTAGACTGATATTTGGTAGGTTATTAACCTAGGTAAAGGTTGGACTTGATGATCTCCATGGTCTTTTCCAACCTTATTAATTCTGTGTGTAATTCTGTGTGTACTGTAAAAGTTCCAGCTGCAACACAGCTCTGGTTTTAAGACAATCTAAGACCCTAGAAATTAACAACACTGACTTTTGTCCTATTAAAAATCCAAGATGTTTCTCCCCTCGTGGCATAGTCTTCAAAGTAAACTTGACCCTGGCTATGAAATTCTCTCATGCATTGAGATAGCAGCTTTTTGTGTCCCCCGAACATGGCAGATTTCTGACTGATGTCTGGTTTAGACATACGCACAAAATGCCTGAGGCACCCACTGAGCCTAAACAAAGAGGCCTGGGAAAGGTCTTACCATATCTATTGTCTTACACTGACATTGGCCTTTCCATTACAAAGCCTTTCAAGACCAAAAGTAATCAATAATGATGAATGTGGTTTTTTCCTGTGTGCATCTGAGACAGATGGAGAGTCAGTATGGACAACAATAGCCTGCAGGCAAGGGCCCTGATATGGTTGTTTAAAAACATCCCAAAAAACATAAATAAAAAAAGGTACAAAGTTTTGTGTTTTGGTTTTTTTTAACATATTTGCTTGCTTAATGGCAGATTCCTTCAAGACGCAGTAACTGCATTGCCTGCTTGCATAAGGATCAGTGCTGTCACTGAGCAGCATCTACCTCTTAGAGAAATGACAGTTTTACACTGATTTTATCTGTGCATCTCCCTTCCTTTCAAACTCCCATTTCTCAGGCTTTCCTAACCTTGCTCTTTTCCCATTCCTCTCCTCTGATGCTTAGGCTGTCTGGTTCAAAAGACACCTGTTTACAGAGGCATAATACAGCTGAAAATACATGCCTCAGTTAGTTAATCTTAGAAAGAAACTGGTTATGGACTATGCCGCATTTTAAACCTCCTTACATAGAGCTGTTTTCACTTAAGGTCAGATGGATGAAGCAGTCCCACAGTGGCACGTCCTCAGAGACACCACAGGTATCATTATGATGAGCATGGATGTAAGAAAGCCGTCTTGCCAAGGGGCGAGGAGGTTGGCTTTGTGTTGTGAGCAGATGCTGCACATACCTTATCCCATCTCTGCCTGCTCGCATTTATTCCACTCACAGCACATCTCCCCTTTGGCAGAGGTATACACCAGTCTTCTGACAAATGTGAACAGAAGGGAAATCGAAGCAGACTGGAAATGATCAGAACTTGATTATTTTTCTGGTATTAGTTT
Organism: Serilophus lunatus; assembly: GCA_013399895.1. Classification (NCBI taxonomy): domain Eukaryota; kingdom Metazoa; phylum Chordata; class Aves; order Passeriformes; family Eurylaimidae; genus Serilophus; species Serilophus lunatus. The sequence goes on from VXBA01004271.1 coordinate 1,098,329, forward strand.
TATTTTTCATTTGCTGCAGTGTTCTTTTGTGATACCAGTAGACGTACAGATGGGTGGCTGGGAGGGATGATGATGAATCCTTAGCAAAACCTATAAAAACATTTACAGTAGCACACATGTAAGAAAAGATTTTAGTAAATCTAGGAGTAATGAGAGAAAAAAACCAGGAACACAAAGTTGGATTTGGCCCTCCATTTTAATGGGGCAAGAAAGAAGCTTTCCTGTTTAATTGTTAATAACAGAAAGCCCAATGTAAGCATATTAGAAGTTTTTTATTACAAAACAGTAGTTAATCAGAAACTGCCCTAATAATATTGTGCATAGAGCTTAATAGATTGTAGAGTAGAAGATATAAATAGGGAAATATTCCATGAAGGACGCAAGGTGTTTTAGTTTTTTTAATTAGCATAAAATGGGGCTATTTGATCTTGAGGTATGGCTAGCTTTGTGTCTAAACATACAATCCCATCTCCATCCACAGGCAAACCTGGCTGCGTGAGCTGCTCCACTGATCATCTGAAAGGATATGTAGTAATGCTGCCAAGCTTTGCTTTTCTAGTCAAAGACTGATGTCAGTCATCTGCAACACCTTGGCTAAATTATTGACCATTGTTCCTATCTTGGTGCATTGGAGGGGAGAAAAACTCGTTGGAGACAAAATCTGTGATATCCAGTGAATGCTTCTTAATTTCCAGATTCTAATTTACAGGGATCCCAGCCTTTCTCTTCCCTTCTTTTCATGGTTTTACAGCTCCAGAACGCCCTGTGTGGTCTCTTCATTTCAAGACCCACTTCTCCCACACCAGTGGAAAAGAAAGAGAAGGACTGGCATTTTAAATAATTTATTTCGGTCTTCCTGCATGGGGGATATAGGGAAATGAAAGGCTTCTAGAGTCAGTGGAGTTGTGATGTTGCAAATGAAGGCACCGTTTAACTCAGGATCAAGCTAATTCCTCCCTGTGGACAGCTTTTGGAAGAAAACAAAAAAGCACACCCAAAGACAGATTGCTTCCTTTACATCAGTAACAAAAGTGTTTATTCCAGTAAAAAATTGAAAAGGAGCAATTAGAGTCTTCAGGGAATACAAATACACTAGTGAAAACGTGGTTTTGTTTCTCATGGAGTACAGATAATTTACTATATTGCTGTATTTTACTTCTTGTAGTCACCAGTGGCACAGTGACCCTGTTGTGGTAATGCTCCTCTGCCGTGCTCTGAATAATCCAGTGACCCCTGTGGCTGCCCTAGGATGCTTCTTGTTACTGCCCACCCCAGCCTCAGAAATATGCTGTGTGCTATATAGAGGACATGTTCATGGAAACTCCCCTGCTGCTTGCAGCCACCGGGCTGTATATACTGCCCTGGCTACAAGGAGAGCAAGCATGCCTTGTCTTTTATGTGAAGAGAAAGGGATGGCAAAAGTAATTTCTGTGGTTTATTTGTAGCAATTCCGTATTAATGGTCTGCCTAAAAAGCTTTCATCCAAATCTGTTTGGCAAGCTAATAGCAGTTCCAGCACAAATTTATTTATTTATGTATCTAATCTCTACTGATCAGGAAAGAACAAGATGGGCAAATTAAAATGAGTCCATGCAAACTTTACTTTAAAAATAGCTCTTGCTTTATTATTTTGTGGTTTATCCTCAAGTCATGCCTAGTCCCCAAGCACAAATGTGTGTTTGCATCCTCCCCTTCCACTCTTCATACACCAAGTTAAGCATTTGCCCTGAGCTCTTGCATCTGAGGGTGATGCCCAGCCATTGAGGTGGGTGTCAAGCAACCCTGACAGCTTTCAGCAACCTCAAAATCTCTTGCTTGAGGGTTGGTTTGCTGGAGTACAAGACATTCTGAGAGCACTGTAGATTTGGCATTTGTGTGTGTGCAAATGCACTATAAAGTGTAACAGTTTGGAGGCTGTGGGATGTTACTGTACTGTCCCTGCTGTGTCACTGATTTCTTTCTTTCAAGGAGATTCAACAATGTTTCTTAACAAAAATGAAGGAAACTTTGCCCAATTTCAGTCTGGTATGGCTGCTAATGTGGTTCCAGCTGTTTTCATTGTTGTCCAGTGTCTTTAAACAGAATTAAAAAAAAAAAAAAAATTCATACCTATCTTAATCTTTACTATCATTTAAAGTTTGCTCTTATCCCTTAAAGACTTGTATTTAGTTCTAAAACAGAAGACAACAGTTTACAAAGATGAACTGAAAAAACCCCAGTGATAATTAGGTAGAATAACCTCTTCTCCCCTAGATTCTTTCCCGTTCTTATTTTTTTATCCCCTGACCTCTATCCAAGTTTTAAAAAGTACATGTTCTGAAGGTTACCAGACTTGCCTGTACTGAACTAGCTGATAAGGCATCAGGCTGAATTCCAGCATTGTAACCTGCCACTGGGTCTCCCTTCCTTAATCTGAGATCTATTGCTCAGCTTTCTGCATGGATGGAGAGGGAGACTGTAGTTTATATGGAAAAGTAATTGATGTCTCTTGCAGATCACTGGTTCCATGCTTCTAATAAGAAGTAAGTTTACATCTTCAGATAGTTTTAATGCCATGTGTATCTCTTCTCCTGCAAAAAAAATTGCAGTGACCTTATTTTGGGATGGCTACAGTCTGGGTATCACTAGCAGAGGTGAGAAAGCACTGATGTGGCTAAAGTTACCATTAAAATAATCTGTTGCTATAAAAAGCAATAAAAAGCTATAAACCATGAACAGAGAGCAGATGCATAGTCTTGGTTGCCTGGTCAGTGCAAACCCTGTCAGCTTTGAGCCTTTCAGCCTGGAGTAACTGTTATCTGGTGTCTCAGACAACCTCACTTTGGATTTCTAAGGCACACTAGAAGCTGCCACATCAACATACCAGATAGTTAGGCAGAAGTTTGGTCTGTCTTGGACACTCCTGCTTGGTAACTTACCTTCCATTGAATCTTCCTCCATTTCCTCTCCTAGTTCTAACTGTTGCCAAAACCAATGCTTGCAGTCCACAAGGAATTTAAATTGTAATGCTGATGCTGAAATTACAGTGTTCATGCTTTAAATTATACTTCCAGCTCAAACATTACCTTTTCTTACTACATCAGGATCACAACCATGGAGCTTTCCCCTTCTGCATTTGGTCATTGAATGAAAGTGCTTTCCTTCTGCCTGACCCATGTGATCTGCTGCAATGATCATGATGGTGTGACCATGTATCAAAGCACAGAGCCCAGGGGTGCCTTCTTGAGTTATTTTTACTGTACTGAAACTGCCACTGCTCCAGGGATTCTCTGTGTTGGGAATTACATTGTGTTTGACAAATTTTCACCTCTTCCTGCCAGAGAAGCCATTAATTGTGTTTGTTTCAGCCAATATCATGTTGCTGAGGAAGTATAGCAGCTATGCTGCCAGGGGACAGAGCTGATTTTATTAGGTAACTTCACCAAGCGAGTGCTTTAATACCCAAATGCTATCAAAATTAGTGTCTCTGTCACCTCAGTTGATGGTCTTGGCATAAAGATTGTAGACTGAAAAGATCTGGAAGTCCAAATTCCAGGGAAATGATGAGTATGAATGTTTAATTACATAGATAGGACAGGCATCCAGATGGAGTCGAGGGATCCATTTTTTGCTTGACACTTTTCTGTCAGTTGTTTTCCTTTTTTCCAGCTGTTCTGCAAAAAACACTCTTGCTGTGCACTGTACTAAAAGTCAGGCAAGGACCAACTTGAGTTGGGAGTGATGCTGTCAGGGCCTCACCCCTTCACTCCATCCCAGGTGATGTGTTGTGTCCCTACTGTGTCAGGCTGTAGGGTCCCTCTCCATTTGCAGCACGTGCTTCAGTTTGGCAGAGCAAATCCAGTTCTTTCCTCTCCTCACTGTGGCAGAAGATACTAGTTGTGATTAGGTAGGGGATTTTTTGCCTGGATTTTTTTGCCTGCGTTTTTTTTTTTTTTGCTCATCACAAGTGGTGAAAAAGCAATGCCATGCATTTCTAAGTGAAGCTGACAAAACCAGATAATCTATCCTTCAGGTGAACTTTCTCTGCAGTACAATGTGAAAGCTATTGGAGCCTTGTGGAGAACAGTAAAAATTGCATGGCCAGGGACTTAATAATTCTTAGGTATGAATCATTGCTGTCAGAGTTTCTATGGGAACAGGGAAATAAATGAATATTTAAGCTATTTTCAAATTAATTTTACCAGAAGATCCAAAGGTTGTGCAATGTCTTGAAGTATGCAAAGAAATAAATAATTGTATTATTTAGATTTCACTAGTTACTGTTACTGGGTTGTTTTTTTTAAAGTATGGTTTATACAACTTAGTCACAAAATGTTTAAACTCAACAAAAGATAAACAGGACATTTGGCTGTAAGTTCAGAACAATGAACTCATAAGGTTTATTTTTATATGCAAGTTCAGCTTGGATGCATGCCCTGTAACACAAAAATCCAGTTACCACTTAATGCCTTTTTTTTTTCTCCCTTGAAGTGATGAGGGCATCTGGATCCCATTTTAAATTGCAAACTAGGCTTTTTAGCTTTTTAAAACAATTTGCATAGCTTGAACTAATTAGTGCTTTGGTTGATGTGTAGGCAGTAAAACAACATGACCCCAAGCATGAGAGAGGTGAAGGAAAGTTGTATGAATTTTGGCATTTCCTATCTTTTAAGAGGATTTGGCTACATGAACATTTCAATGCAAGCAGGGTATACATACAGTGCAAGTAATGAAGTAATGCTAGGAGACCCCTAAGATAAGGTATGCATGTTTCCCAACATTGTACATAAATGTTTAGAGACCAAATATGCAGCCTAATATTCTGTTACCTTGAGCAAAACCAACAACCTCAGCCAGATGTGTCTGTCCCTCTTGAGTTTAGCTGCTCGCTGCAGTCTCTGAAGCACATGGCAGCTTCTGACACCAGAGGTATAATTTCCGTGGTCTGCACCATTTCTGCTGATATTGGGCTGATGTCCCCCAGTTCCAGCTGGCTGAACCAGCATTGGCCAATGCCCAGCCAATTTCCTCTCAGTGGAGTCATGTTTTCCTCTCTCCAATCACAGTCAAGTTTCTGCAAGCAACCCTCTGGTTATGTTCAAGAATAAATAAAATGTGATGTCTTATGGCTAAACTACCATTGAAGCAGGTACTGCAGGGAATCAGAAGCCCTCAGTCATATGAAAAAAGGGAAACCAAAAGGAACAAATAATTTCTACTCAAGACAAATCTAGTTTGTGTGAAAATGAGGAAGCCTGAACTATACCCTTCCAAATCCAAGTTTCAGATGCATATTCTTAAAAGAGATGAATTAGATTAGGTTTACTCCTGGTTACAGCACTCTGCAGCAATATGGTGAAGACGACTAGAAGGGATTGCCTTGCTAGACTGCAGTGAAGTGCAGACCAGTGAAACATTTCTGCAGAGCTGTGCAGGAGCTCAAATCTCCATGAAACACTTTGGTTTCATGATACAGTTTGCTCTGCCAAAAGCATTGTGGCATTTCAATTGTGCTACCCTTCCACCTTCTGCAGCCTGCAATTCTTCAGAAACAGCTTAGCTACAATTAGAGCTTTTTTTCAGAAGATGGCAAAATGTATTCCCTGAATCCCAGGCACTGGGGAATGACTGTTGCTTGGAGAAAGTGTTGCTCAATTTTTTTAAGCTTGGACAAAACTGTCTTTGCCCTTTGTTCACAGAAGTATTTAATATTATTTACCTGAAATGTTCTAGAACATTTCTCTTTGATGCAGATACTTGCTTGGCACCTGGAGATGATGAGCCTCTGCAACAACAGTCAGGGGATGGAGGGGCCAGAGAGCAGCTCTGCAGTAAAACTCTGAGGTGGTTGTGGGCAGCCAGCTGAACATGAGCCTGTGGTGTGCCCTAACAGCAAAGGCAGCCAGCAGCTCCTGAGCTGTGTGAGCAGGTCTATGGCTTAAAGATCAAGGGAAGGGATTGTCCTCCTCTGTCCAGCACTTATCAGACTGCATCTAGATTTGAGTCCAGTTTTGGGACCGAGCACAGGAAAGACATGGACTGGAGGGAACTCAAGGGAAAGTGCCCAAGGCGGTGGGCTGCCCTATGAAGAGAGGTCAGGGAAACTAGGGAGGATCAGCCTGTAGAAGGGATGGCTTTGGGGCACTTGATAGTCCCCACACCAACAAAGAGTTGTGGAAGAGATGGAGTGAGGCTGCTCAAAATGGTACAGGATGAAAAGGCAAGAAGCAATGGCCATAAGTTGGAATGAGGGAAGTTCAGGCTGAGTATAGGGAGAAACTTTCCCCATGAGGAGGTGGGGCAGGTCACCCTGAGGGGCTGTGCTGCCTTCATCCTTGGAGGGTTTCAAGCCCTTACTGGTCCAAGCCCTGAGCAGCCTGGCATGACTGCAGTGTTAGCCCTGCTTTGAGCAGGAGGGTGTAAGCGTCGGTCAGATGATGGATATTGTCTCAACGTTGTCACCAGGGACTTGGACATTTTCAGGTACCCCAAAACCTGAATTAAGGCCTTGACTGAAGTTTGCGGAGTCTGCCTGCCTGAGACAGAGCGGCTGCCAGTTGCTGCTCCCTGGATTGAGACTGGAATGCGGTTCCTGTGGAAACCAGGGTGTAGATACCCTGGAACAATGGACGGTGCGACATGAAATGTACTGTACCCCTTTCTCGAGTCGTACCCTGGAAAGGGAATGATACATCTTGGACTCATTCTCTAGAGTTGGGGAGCCATGACAGAGGCGAAAACCACCCCCTGGCAAAAGGCCACTTGACTGATTACGCCTTGGACACTCCTCTTTGGACATGTGTGGGCAAAAGTCCATGGGACAAAGGAGAAGCCCCGGGATAATATAAAGAAGGCCTCTTACCAACCAACGGAGAGGAATTCCCCCCACTGAGAAATCGACGGTCTGTAGGGTCATCTTGAGGACCCGTTGTGCGGTGGTAGCTCTCTCTTTCTCTCTCTCTCTTTCTTGCTTTGCTTTCCCTACCTCACTTCCATCTATCGTGCTGCCGTGCCTCGGGCACATAATAAAATTTCACTGTTTGATCGCAGCTAACGTGCTTTTGCACTCTGAGATCACAATAACAAACCATCACATGCCCAGCCAAATTCAAGTGTACCGTGACAGAGGTGGGTCTCTCCCAGCATCATTTAGCCTGTCATCCTCTGATCTTACTTAACTGAAAATAGGGTCCTCCTCTAAATACACTTAACAAGTGGTAGTGCTGCCAGTGTTGCCTACAGCATCTGCACTGAGCCCGAGATCGGACCACTGTTGTTGCAGATCTGATGGACAGCAACCAACTGGAAAATGGTGGACCACCTTATTCTTTCCTTTGTGCATTTTAAAGGTATTTGAGAAGTTTTTGAGGTCTGTGTGAGTCCTCCAGATAGAAACCTAACCACCCACATTCATTTGTAAAAACCATATAAAGCCTTAAAAAGCTGTGCTCAGGTCAATGCAATGTTACATTTTTCTATATGCTATTTGATACAGATTAGATTTGTAAATCGAGAAATAATGTACAGTCCTTACCAAGGCTGAGAAATCCAAGAAATATTAAGTTTAAAATCGATTCAGATCTGAATACTGGAGCTATATCCACAGTCTTGCACACCATCCAGCTTTTTTTTAGTATCTATCACTGTTACTATTTGTTATGACAGCTACATTATTTGTGGGGTAACAGAACATTATAAAACAAAGCAGAGCTGTTTAAAGTATCAAAATTCCCTTACTGTGTATACTTTTGTCTTAAGTTTCACTGTTTTTTCGATCATCCAGCATGTACATTTGTATACTATAGACATGATATATCTGTATATTAATCTTTGTGACCTCCATTTGCCCTGGCTTATATGATCTCAGTATTTCCATGGCTAAAGAATAACAGAAGACTCAATGTAGAAAATTTAAGGCATTTACTGTGTTTATAAATCTCACTGTGTCCCTGATCTTGTAATTCCTTTACTTAGTTAAATTTTCATTTTTCATCTAAGGGCTGTTGCTGAAGTGTAACATTATGTGTAAGGGAAGATCTGTAACATCAGGCCCCAGCGAGATGTTAATGTTAGCAGCAATCATCCCTGTCTTCCATCAAGTGGAGGAAGTCATGGAAATGAAAAAAAAAAAAAGTTCTTGTGGAAATGATTACGTCTGCTGCATATGCTAGGGAAAGGCAGAGTATCACTCAGGGAAGCTGCACGTGACAGAAGGGTCTGAGAACAACCCTGTGCCCAGCTGAGGGGCAAAGGGCCGGGTGAGGGCAGTTGGAGACATCTGGGCTCAGCCCTGCTAAAAGGAGGCCAGGTGCCACAATGCAAGATCTAGTGGGAGAAGAGGCAGCTATGGAGGTCAGTATGAAAGCAGCATCATTTTCAAGAACTGGTCTTCACATTAGTCCATAATGTCAAGACATGTACTGCTTTATTATTCTTATTCCATTATTATTGTTATTATTTGTTTTATTATTCCATTTAGTTCAATGCAAAACAAACAAGCAGTAATCATAAAGAACACCTTCAAAGCATTAGTGCACTGCATGCCCTCCCAGGGTAGACCCTTAATGTCCCTCCTCTTACCATCAGCACCATCCAGGAGTCAATGAAGGCTTTCTTTGCTTCCCTGTTAGAGTGTAATGGCTAATTAGGAATGACCTGCATGTAATGAGCAACTCTGCAGCCCATGTCCAGCCCCAGGACGGGATGTCATGGCAGGACATCCAGCCAGGGCAGAAGGAGGGTAGAGGGCACTGGCAAGAGTGGTTAATGGTGGGGGATTGAGGAGGAAACCTGGCACGCATCTGTAAATCCCAACCTAGCCATTCCCACAAAGCCTGAGTACAACTCTGAATCCTCACTTGCTGTCCTGAAAAATACAATAAGTCTCAAGTCTGTCTTAATGTATTTTCCTAGCCAAAACCATAAGAAAACAAACCAAGTTCATTAGGAACAATTAGCTGCATCTTAGCTGTTGCTTATCTGTGAGAGGATGCAGTAAATGAGATTAACTTTAGGAAAGGGGAAGAGAGATTATGCTCTCTGCTGTTGTTTGTTTAGTTTAGATGAGTACTAAATGTTGCTAGATGCCTTCAAGTTTCTATTTTTAAATCTGTTGCCAGAGGGGTGGGGAGATATATACAAGAGACAGAATGAATGTGAACCTTCTTGGTTATTTCATTTCAATTCTCCATATTCTCTCCACTTTTGACCTCTTGTTATCTTCATTAGAAGCACCTTCTGCATACTGCCAACATTTCTGTATTTTTTTTAAAAATTACACTTTTGGGGCATAAGAATGGTCAGGTAGTCAAAGAAGATATAGAATTGTCCCAATTAATGTATTTGTATCATATGTAATTTTGCGAACTGTGCTGGGGATTAAAATTTAATAAGGCAGATGTCTTTTCATTTTTAACCTCCTGTGCCATAAGGACAAATTCCCATGAATTTTCTTGACTGTCCCAAATAAAATTAATTACTTTTTAAAAGCTGCTCCCTGGGAAACCTAATTTTCTTTTTATCTCTGCTGCTGACATATTCCCAATCGGATGTTGATCGAAATGATTTCAGAGTCCATACTTCTTTTTCCTCAAAAACCTGCTGCTTCTCTAAGAGAGATTTGATTAGCAATGCCTTAGAAGCCCTTATTTCTAACTTTCTGAGCTGCCCTAATATTTAAGAGCAGACTGCTGCCACGGAACAGCAAACTTTGTGCTAATAAAGGATGTGGTACCATAAAACTGAATCAGAGTATGGGATGCATTCATCTGTATGCCAAAACTAGGAATGGAAGTGGTCCACTGCACTACCTGCTGTGGTGGGTTGAGGAGAGGTGGTGTAACAGAGGTTCAGAAGCACTGTTCTATCACTGAATTTCTTGTGGCATGGATTGCCAATCCTCTTGCTGCTCTCAGTGAGCTTAACAGCCTTCTGGATCTGGCACAAGCTTGTGCAGCTGCTCAAGAAATTTCAGTACACTTATAGTGGAGATTTTTAATGGAGCTTGGACTTACGCTGTGCTTGCATTTTCTGGGTTGCTGAATCTTGCCATTATTGAAGAAAGCAATAGAAAAGGGGGAGAGGGGGGAAACATTAGGAGAAGCAAAGGAGTTCAGGAAAGAGGTGAAAGAGTACTCCAGTAGCTAAAGACAGCCAGCCACATTAATTCTTGGGGAGAGAAGGAGCAGCAGAGGTGACCTGACGAACTGTCAATCCTCAGCAAATAGGAAACATGCAGTACTTGGCACTTTATCCAGTGTAGGAGCCATTGCAGAAGGGTTCCGATGGTTTAAGACCTTTCTTAGGCCTGCGCGTATTTGATAAATGCTACGAGATGAAGTGGGAATGTGGCTTACTTCTTTGTGCAGACCTCAGTGTCCCTATCAGGTGTTGAAGTAACCTACATATGAATAGATACTGGAGAAGTTCAGGTTCAATTTGCTCTGAAAAGAATCTGTTTTACATGTGTCGGGGGGTTCTGCAGACTGGACTGATGCATGGCAAGTTGGGTCAGGTAGAGAATTTACTTCAGATCACCTTACTGCTCTGGACCACAGGAGCCTTCAGGGTGCAGACTTTGTGCTGCGGAGTGACTAGTCCATATGAGTTAGGAGGTCAAAATCTGAATCAGTGAATTAAGCTATTGCTTAAAATGGAATTTGTTGCCAACAGTTTGCAAATACTTTTTTTTTTCTCTCAAAGAAACTTAAAATCAATTGAAAAAAACTTCCTGGTAACAGTATTTATTTAAGTAGTCCTTAAATCAAAGCAATCAGACTTTGAGATGACTTACACCTCTCTCATAACGTCATGTACTGTATGATCTCCTAATCTCCACAATGATGACTGAATTCCAGTAATACTTTCTCTCAGCTTGTCCTGTGGTGGAGAGGCTGTGTCAGCCATCTCATTCAGCAAAGCAATAGAGCCCTGCAAAGCTTTATTCACTCACTTTCAGATGTTAGTTACTGTCTTCTAGGTCTGACAGACAGTTAAGTTGCCACAAACACTGTGATGCCTGACACCTCCCAGTACAGGGCGGGGTGTGGTGCTAGCAGGCACATTGTGAATGAACTGGGTTTGTTAGCTCCTCTTCTAACCTTACAATTGAGCAGGCAATGCCAGAGAAAGAGAACAAGACTGGTACTATAATCTTGAATTTAATTAGGATAAAAATCTAGCTCATTTGTAATGCTATTTTTAGTATATTGTTATCTGTAATGTTATATATAATGAAATATGAATTTCTTGTGTTTCCAGGAAAGAAATGCTTTCAGTCTGATAGGAAAAAAAAAAAAAAAGAAAAAAAAGACGGTTTTATCTTTTCCTTGCAACAGCATGCAAAGTTGTTTTGAAAAAGAAAAGTTAATTAAAAACTGTTAACACAATCCTCACAGCTGAGTCACATCCCCAGGTTTCTCACACTCCTCCTGTTGTGTGAAACAATAAACATCTCACTCAAGAAGGAGGCTGCTGCTTCTTGAGTCAGACACCTGAGTGCTGGGCATTGTGCTATTCATTATCACAATGCTTGTGACTCTTTTCACATCTAACCCTGAGCCTTGATTTCTCTGCAGAACATTTTGCTTTTTTTCCCCTCTCCATTTTCCTAGAATATTTCCTCTGTCTTCTTGCTGAGGAGGTTCTTGGAATTGTTAGGATCCTGGAGAATTTGTAGGTACAAGTTGCCATAACTTGAATTGCAGGTGTTTAGAAGCAAAGCTTGGGGCAGCACAGAGTTTCCCCTTCAGATCAGAGGAAGCCTATGTTTGCCTGCAGAAGGAATATGGAAATAAAAAAGAAAGGATTGTATTTGGAAAGATACCAGAATGATCAGAACTCAGTATTAGTGCTACTGCAAAGGCTACCTAAAATATTGTGACCAGATATGTATCTGTATTTATATTTAATAGATAAAAATTATATCATCTGCTCATATGAAGATGTTTAAAACTCATCTACTTACATTTGAGCTAATTTGTTTTGCCAGTATGGGATTATCATACTTATCGACTGCTAGCTCTTTTGGGATGTTGATTTGGGTTTTTTTGTAGGAGGTTTTTTCAATATCGATTTAAGATAGTAAAGTCATCAAAAACAACAGTGTAGTTATTCGGCAGCTAATTATCTGGGTTGAAGTACAACCTAAGAGCAAAATAAATCATAGGAAGTCATTCCACTTAGCTTCTGGGTCAAGTACTTTAGCTTATGTTGTTGATCCTAAAATATCTTCCTAGCATGTCACATAAACTGTCACAATTTTATGTGGGGACAGATCAGAATTTCACACTAATTGTGTTCAACAATCTATAGTGCAATACATATCAAAATTTTAATTGCTATCTTTTATAAATTTGACACAAGAAAACATGAATTTATAGATTAATATTGCACTGTAAACCTCTAATCTGAAGATAACCAGTGTCTTTGTATCTGTGGCTTTCTCATTTTCTAAGGAATAAAGATTGGAATTATTTAATTAATTTATAAAAGGTATTTTCATACTAATCCATTTTCCATGGAAGTGTCATATTTGGATGTAAAACAAAAGAGAGGCAATCCAAAATGGATTAGGGAACATAAATATTCCCAGAGATGGTGAAATCCCAGTCTGTCAGGGAGGGTTGACAAAGGCACTTGGTGCTCAAATACTCATCTCCTGCACTAGAGACCCGATGTGCTGGAAAGCTAATGGGATTGATGCAAAAGGGCAATGTGGAAAGAATTGGCCTAGTTCCTGCAACCATACTATGTGTTTGATGTGCAGTGACATTATACTTGTGCAAATAAGTTATTTAGATTGGTCTGAGGGGGTCAGCAGAGAAATTCCAATGGCTAGGCGTGAGTTATCTTCCAACACCTCAAACACCTTTTTTATTTGTTTGGGGTCTTTTTCAATTCCTATTCTTTTTTAGCTGTGAAAGTGGTACTAGACCACAGCACTCAATGTTCAGCTGCTCCTAGATCTGGCTGACAGTTGACACTTTTGCACAAGAAGAGAGAATTGCTCATTCTGCATGAGCAGAATGACAGTGGTTTTTCACTTTTGATGGCAGGAAAGGGCTGTCTTCCATGAATAACAGCATGATTATTATTAAATTGCTCTTTAAGTGCAGTCATAGCCTGAGCTGGTCCTTTAAAGGATTTGGGTTAAACTTTCCATACATAGTCAGTCTCTTCAGCCTCAACAGGAAGGGAATGAAAATTTAGGATTCAATATCCATAGCTATGTAGTAACTGTTGTAAATATGCTTGGGTTTGCAGTCATGGTATGCTTGTGGTTGTATGTCTGAAAAAATGGTTTATTTCCCAAGTTATTTTTCAATACATACTTAGCATTTTTCTAAACCAGAATAATAGGTCGGTCCATAATGGCTGTCAAAAAGACATTTCCTAATATTCATAGAGAATGTGCATATGACTGCTAACATAAAAATCAACAAAAGAAAGATCTCTTTTGGCGGGCAGGACCCCAGCCTAGAATATTTTGTTCTCCTATTTGTATTTCTGAAGAGCTAAATCTGTGGTTACTAGGAATACACAGTGCCTTCCTCCAGTAATGTGTATTCCTCAAGTGTCCTTGAATCTCCACTGAAGTCTTTCTCAAAGAATTTTTTTTCTTCCACATCCACCTCAGGAGCGAATCAGCCTGCAGCTGCATAGATTGTGTGTTAGACTTTGATTTCATTAGGTTCTAATATTTGTCGGTCACTCCACTTTAACAAATTCTTTTCCTATTTTTTATGTACAAAAGAGTTTTACTTTGTTGGATAGCAATTGGTTTAGAGTGGGATATTACAGTAAGAGGGCAAAAGAGCCGTAAGTCTCTGTGAGACTTCCGCCAGCCAGGAATGTGGTGGATAGTAGAGACAAGATTTCTGTGATTTTCAGCCTCTTGTGATTCTCTTGCACAATCAGAATCAAGTTTTATATTTCTGTCCTTGAAATTTTGCTTTAATATGCACATGATGAAATTGGGCTATAGGGTCTACTAATTCTAATTATCTTGCAGTCAGAGGAAGAAAATATTTACAATGTTGATAAGTTGAGCTTTCTGTTTAAACCAATTGCTCCAGGGAAGTAAATGTTCTTTTGTCTTGAAAGAAATTGCCCCAATTTAAAGGTATTAAATGTTTAATAATTTGTTACTCATCAGACTTGCAAATACTACTGATGATTATGTTTATTTAGACTGACTCTCTGAGAAATGAGAAGTGGTTAAAAATTTCTGAAAGTTTTTCTGAAGACAGAGAACTCATGAGTTGTCTTGTAAGATTTTTTTTTTCCACCTGAGCTGAACTGCTAAACCTGATGTTTGACAGATAAATTGGTAAAAGAAGGCAGCTAGTTTCAGTCTGTTGTTAAATGGAATTTCAATACAGTGGATGAAATTTTACTCTCCTTTATGAATACATAAAGATGTAGGCAGTTGTGTTGGGATCCCTTAACCGGAATCATCAATTTGTTGGCGTCGGGATCGGGACCCTCTGAGATCACAGCCACCCAAAGATGTATAGGCCTTGTGTGCACGATGCTGATAACCAGAGGGTCCAGGAAAGAAAGACTATATACAATATTATGCAGTGGGCAAGTGAACTCATGAAATGGAGTCTCTTCTTTATTGCAAATTCATCTGGTTTTATAGTCCAAAGATTGTTTTGGTTAATACAGCCTATAGACAAAAGGAAAGGTGGTCACATGCCATTGTCTCAGAGCTACAAGAAAGTCACAAGGTGTTGTTTACATACCTTAGACATTATGTCATGATCTAGACACACTGTAATACAGCCTAATGTTCTGCCACACATAGATTTGGAAAATATAAACAGAATTATTAGAGTGTCTGTTGTAAAACTAGAGTAAGAGCAAAATGGATGATTTTCACAGGACTATTTGGCCCATGATAGATAGGATAAAAGTAAAAGCAACATTAACTCTGGATAGCTTTATCTCGTCTAAAAGCATGGGGGAAAAAGGAAGACAGAACTGGTGATCCTATGTGTAAGCAGCAATCCTGACTCCTTTGTACTGAGTCTTGCCAGTTGTGTTGGAAATCAATACAAAATAGAGTAAACAAAAATGCATATCACTGTAGTATATTCTACTGAGTGCATTCTCTTTTGAGTTTAGTGCTAGGCCAGCTGAGGCAGCTGGCCGGTTTCCTTTTACTCTTTTTTGTTTGCTAATGTTAAGGATGAATGTTGTGAAGTAGCCATCCTGCTTTAATTATTGATCTGTCACTTTTTATTTTCAAATTTCTTCTTAAAAATCAATTTTGAAAAATTAGCACTGTTCCATGGTGGATTTAACCAGAGTAGTTGGTAGTTGCCTCACTGCTGAGAACCAGTGGATCTCAGGAACTCTGAATGCTAAAGAGCAGAGAAAAAAATCCTATTTTTATGGAAAAATCTGTCCTAAAGACTATTGAAATTAAAAGTTTCAGTAATTTTCCACCTCTTTAGATCATGTTCTGATAACGTGAGCACTGGTCTCCAGGGACAGCAGATGAGCTTTGGCCCTCAAGAAGGAATAAAGCTTCCTCAATCTGGTCGTTTTGTTCATGGCCCAGGCCAAAGTAACGTGTCTCTCCCAGAATGCAGAGCTCCCCTTCTCTCTTCGCCAGGCATTGCAACTTGCTACCAGCTGCAACTGGGCCTTGGCATGGCATGAATGAGTGTAGTGCTGTGTGCTCTGTTTTTAACACCCTTTCTCTAAGCTGTGGGCATTGGGACTGCATACACCATTCTTGCCTTCACCTGGCTGCTTTGAAGCACAGATAGAGCAGACACTGAGCTGCTTGTGCCCATCCTTGTAGTCAACTTCTTCAATTTATTCTAATTCCACCATTATGTTGAAGTTTGATGTCATCTGAAAAAAAGAGGGTTTAGGAATATCTTCTCTACTTTCCCTCATTCCCTCCCTCCCTTTCTCTCTCCTTCCTTCCTTCCTTCTCTCCCTCTTTTAAACAAGTAATTTCTTAGGGCAGATACAAATAGATTTGGAGCCATAGGACTGCTTATAAAAGTCTAAGTGAGTGACTTCACTCCTTCACTTTCCCAAGGGAACAAACTGATAAAGGAATATGTTCCAGTGTTTTATTGCATTGGTCATTCCCATTAACGATGTGTTTTTCCTCTATGTAAACCTAATGGTTCCCATGGTGCTTTTTCCTGGTGTTCTTGGCAAAAATTTCCTCCCTCTGCTGTCCAAGTTGTGATCATATTTAGCTTGTGTTCTTCGCTAGGAAATAGCTATATCTGTATTTTGCATGTGTAGTCTGTTAATATACAGTGGAGACTTAGAGGAAGAAAGAGACAAGATAAATTTGAGATTTATTAACTTACTACAACTAACGGTTCCAAGATGTAATGCAATGATATACAGACATGTATACCAGGACTAATTTTGTGACTGGATCAGAGTAAAATGAAAACAGGCAATGTGTATATTATTCTGGCTCCAACAGATAGTTCACAGACATAAATGTTGGGACCAAAAGCAGTCAGATTCAGTGTTAGTTTATATAGACACCTGATGTGCTACCTTTTCTTGCCATGCCCCCAAATTGAAAGGCAGCAATTTCACTTCGAGCCATTCTGTATTTTGTGTGTTCCAGGTTTCCTGGGATTCAATCATCACTTTTCAGCTGTGGGCTGCTGGCTGTATTTATGACTGCTGCAGCTCTTGCTGCATGACTCTATTCATGCAGGTGCCAACTATTTGTTTAAATGCACTTGATGTACTTTGTCCATTTGCCTTTGGACACTAAACACATGTACATATAGCAATCAGTTTGTTTAGCTTCATTCTAGCCTCACTAGATGTGTGACAGAAAAAAAGAGCACAAATTAAGTATTTCCAGCAAGGAATGAGAAATGCTGTTTAAAAAGAAAGATCATGCTCTTGTAGAGTCAGTTATTCTGAAAATCATGCTTACCTTTCCCTTCTATGCATGGATTTAGAAAATAGTTAAAGTCATCACCATAAAGCACCTTTTTACAATGTGGTTTTGCACAATTGTATTAGTTAGCATATTATACACATAGCCAAAAAAGACACTGACAATTATTTCTGTCTTAAAAAAACCCGCACATGCTGTGAATTGTTTAGATGTTTGGGGAAAAAAAAATTGTTCTATCCAGGTTTATAAAATCTAGTTCATGGTGTTTAATCACACAGTTTTTCATTTTAAGTAATACAATTTAAAAAGATGAGTCCATAATCACCGAGGAAATTTTAACAAAAGTTTCTAGCCTTGGGAGACTTTCTTCACGTTTTGCTATGTAATTAAGCATTTGGCACATACTAGATTTTATTTACAACACAGTTTGTTTGTGCCTTCTCTAACTGTTTTAAGAAGAAAACTTTCAGTTTTGAGATCCAGCCTGCTCTATCAAACAAGATAAAGCCAAAGCTATGTTTTCGTCTGTTACCTGGTTTCACACTTGAAGTTTTTAGCCATTTTGAATACAAATGCATGTTGAACAGGCTGAGGAATGGGAAATCCATGAGTCTTCAGCAATCCTATAAATACTGATATATTCTGAAAAGCATGTCTGTTCCCATGTCTGGAAGACAAAGATAGAGAAAGGTCTTTTTATTGCTCAAGTATTTTCCTTTTTCTGGTTTCTATTTTCCTGATTGAAATCAATATTTCAGGGCTAATGGATGAGGATGTCTGCTGTTGCTGCCTAAAATGCTGACCTTGGCAATCAATATATTTAGCTTGGAGCATTTGTGATGTCAATTACTATGGTAATACTTCAGAATTTACTGCCTGCAAAATGTCTGGGTTATTGGGTTAGAGTTCCCCTGCAACCTTATCTTTTCTACTTTCTCCCTTTTTATACTTTGTAACTGCTGGGAACTCTGAATCCTCGAGCACAATTCTGCTAAGCAATTATATCATTAGGACTGGATGAACGATGGTTTGTGTTTTGTTTTCTAATTTGTTGATCATTTTGGAAATACAGAGAGACAAGCAAGCTGTTCTGAATAATATGTTTCACTGCAACTGAAAGTGCTTTGTTCTGGAGTTTGAAAGTATTTTCACGGAGATTTTGAAGATTTCTACTAACAGTGAGGTAAAGATTGGCACAGAATTATTACATACTGAAGAAACAGGATAACTTTTTGTAGAAAACACTGAAACATTTGACTTATTTTTTGCAGTCTGTAACTGAAAAAAACAATTTGATTGTATCTAAATGAATTCAGTGTCAGCAATTGAACTTTTTTTCCTCCAAAAATTATTTCACTTAAGAAATAAGTCAAAGTCCATGATTTTAACTTTAGTAATTTCCAAGTTTTTTCAATATGGCAATTTTCTCCTTTTGTTTCTTCAACGTGAAGAAACAAACGGTTTGTGGGGTTTTCCTGCTCTTGCTTCAACAGAAGAGGTTCAGACGCCATTATCCCTTCAAGCACTGATGTTGTCTCTCTGTTATACATCAATTGGTTGCTGAGCTTCTCTACCAAACTACCCAGATATGGTGAAGACCTTGACCTTGACATCAGATTGATCCTTGTGACCACAGAGGCTCCCAACAGATCTAAGAGAGTATTGACCTCAGTCCAGACCTTCAGTAGAGTCTGTCAGTCTCTCTAGAGCATAACAGTAGATAGACAATTATAAATGATGGCCTTCTATTCATAGGGAAGTCTTGTACTAAGGCATCTAATCTTGTTAGAGAAAATTAGGTCCGTCTTGTAGCTGTAAAACCTGTTTGTGGGTCTCTGGCCCACAAGTTGTCAATCAACTGAGATGTGTCACAAAGGTTTGCAAAGACTGGCCATAAATTGCTAGAGAATGACAGTTATTGTACATGACTGTATTGCCTTTAGATCTGTCCAAATCTGCATTTTTTGCAAATCAAAAGGAGTCTGTGGTTAGCAGAATAAATGCTTTGTCTTACAGGCTATTGAAGACAATGGTGAGTATTGACATTATTTGCATTATATGGTGTTTTTTTCCCAGAAGGAGCAAAGTTCACTAAAAATGAGACTGCAAAGGGTATTATTCATGTGTACTGGTGTCAGCTGAAAAGTTTATTTCTCGACCCTGTAATTACCAATACCTTTGTACACATATGGCACTGCTTAAAGGGTTTTCAAATGCTTCTTATAATGCTGAATAAGCAAGGTCTGGCCTGAAGCCCTTCAAGGTAATTGAGAGGTTTTGCATTGATTTCAATGAGCTTTGGCTTAGGACATTAGTGAATTTAGTCTCTTAAAAGCACTTGGACAATTGTTATCCTCATACACTAGTAGGAAACTGAGACAAAAAGGTGCAATGACATGCCGTTAGTCACACAAGTTGGCAAAGACAGTATAAGAACTCAATGCTTTTGCTACCAGTCTAGTTACTCAATCATCATTGCTTTCCAAAAAAACAAAACAAAAAAAAAAAAACAGAATCAAGGAACAGAAAGAAAACCCACTACAAAAACCAAAGAAAAAGGGAAGAAAAGCAGAGATTTTTTTATGCTGGTGAAATAGTCCTTTCATTACATGTAGGCTGTCCAAGCTAATGATACCTCAGGCATGCCCTGAGGTCTCTGGGGTTTGTGGCCTTGCTGGGGATATTGCTCACAGGGGATGCAGCTATGTGATCCTCCCTCTTAAGGCCTGCACTGAAGTTTCTTGGTGCTGACGTGGATCATATTGGCAGCCATGAGTCACACTCAGCAGTTGTACTTGTGCGCTCTGAAGGTGTCCAGACAGAACACAGTAACTGCCAGTCTCCAGGAAAATATTTGTTAGATGATGCATTCAGGGAAAACAAATATTGACACAACAGCAGCCTACATGCCTGCTTCTATCCCCTATGGCTTACCTTTACCTGGGAATGGTGAAGGTGCTCCCACTTTGCGCACTCCTGTAATGTCCCCCTTTTCGACTTCACAGTCTGTTCCCATCAGAACTAATCTGTCAGTGTAAAGGAGTATCAGGGTGCAGGCAGCTTCTCAGGCAGGAGAATTTTTTGGGAGCCGATGGCCTCCCTTTAAGTGGTGCTGCCTTGTTCTTGTGCTCTTCCTGTGGCAGTGGGGTAGAGGACAGAACCAGGCAACAAGCAATAACACAAGAGGGCACGGTCTGAAGATGCACCAGGAAGGGTTTAGGTTAGACATTAGGAAGAATTTCTTCACAAAAGAGAGTGATTGGGCATTGGGATGGGCTGCCCAGGTAGGCAGTGGGGTCACAGAAGGCATTAAGAAGAGACTGGATATGGCACTTAGTGCCATGGTCTAGCAGACAAAGTCATGTTAGGTCAAAGGTTGGACTCAATGATCTTGGAGGTCTTTTCCAACCTAATTGATTCTGTGATTCTTGGAGCTAACCTCCACCAATAGACCTCTTCAGAGCTCCTCATGTCTCTCATGCTATGCTTGTGATAATCCTAGAAGCCTTTGTTGATAATTTGCAATCTGTACTAGTTAATTTTTTTATGTGTTTGTTTGGTCTTTTTTTTACCTATGGCTTTATTTTTCAGAGTCCATCTTTTAATTTGGGGCAGGGAACCTGCTGCTCACTAGTAGCATGCCCTGGTATATCTGCTAGCTTTGAGTCTCCTGCAATACATGAGGATGCTATTCCCCTCTGAAATGGATGCGTTTATTGTCTTTGTTTGTTTGGTTTTTGTGTCTAAAGATTGTCAGCCCTAGGCTGAGTAAATAGTACAAGGAGAAGAAAGCTTTCTTCTCAGTGGCTCTTTTCCAAGCCCAAGTTGTCACATGCATAATGAATCCTTTACAATCTGGAAAGAAGAAAAAGGTGGTTTCTGATAACAGCACTTTTGCAGGTTGGTCAAGGATTACTAGCTGTTCAATAAGATAAGGAGAGATTCATGGGTTTTCCATGCTGATAGACAGCCTTGACAGTGCTGGCTGTATGTACTAGTCAGGTTTGTCAAAGGAGAAGTATATGCAGCCAAAGGCTACAAAACCTTGGAGCTTATTCACCTTCTTACCTTGACCTTCATACTGATTGGATTTGAGGCTACCTCATCACTATATTGAATGTGATTTACATGGCTCATTAATTAATAAGCCAAAATTATATTAAGAAGCCATGAGTGCACTGTTAACTAATAGGTCTGTCAAGTTCATACTGAAGTCTTCAGGGATAATGCTCGAGGCAGAATTTAGATTAAGTCCATTCATATCAAGTGCCACTACCTAAAAGGTATGACTTAACTGAGGAGTGGTAATTGGTTATGAGCCACTGTGACCAGGCCCTAAATTTGGAAAACAAAAAGAAGCTGTAAATTCTGCTGACCTGGAAATTCTTGACAAAAAAAAGGCAGACTTGAGAGCAAAACCTTCAGCTTTGTCTGATCTCTTGTGTCTATCTTTTGTGTGTATCTTATGTGTATCTGAGCTGCAATGTTAAGAAAGCTGCAGAAGACAAGTCATTTTACTTAAATATTGTAGGAAGAGTTTAATGTGTGCTTGTGTGGGAACGTAATAGATGCTGAAATTTGAACAAAAAAAAGCCTGGATAACAACAACCAGATATATAACTAACACAAGGTCTTCAGGGCAACTGGCTTGCCAAGGATATCAGTGTTTTCACTAGAAGTCTTTTATTTCCTAGTAACTGCTGCAGTTTCAATTGAAGTCACAGGCAAACTCTGAATGACAGTCCCATTTCTGCAAATAGAGAGTAATAATTGGAAACTGTTCTCCTGGAAAACCATTTAATTCCTAGTGAATCAAATAAATATTTTTACCTTTTTGAAGTGCTTTGCCTGGTCTAAGGAATGAATAAAGAAGAAATAATCTGGCATTTGCCCCCTCTCTCTGAATGCCTGTCATTTAAAAGGGTGATGACTACAGACTGTGCTTTTAGAATTGGTTTGTATAGATTACTGCAGAACAAGATTTAGAGCAGGTCCACTGAGTGAAGAGTCACTTTATTGAACATATGTACTAAAGATATCACTTAACAAAAGTATTATTGTATGCATGCTTTTCACTGTCACCACATTTATGGATTTTTTAATAGTCATAGAATAATAGGTAAGATTCATCAATTTTTTTATTCTTTTTAGGTATTTGTAATCATTGTCATAAATAAATCCAGTTATGGTGTTTTCTCAGGTGAAGTTTTAGATTTTTGAAGTATCAGGCAATATAGGTGTCAACCTGTGTTTTGATTTAAAGACAGTCTCTTGTTACAACTGCCTTCCCAGATGTGACCCCACAAATTGGACCAGCTTGTGAATTTTCCTAGTTTACATTGTCCCAAATGTAAATTTGTCCTGATGCTATCAAATTAAATAACAACAAAAGCAATCCAGATTCTTTTATTAAGTTACTATCTAGGACAACAGCATTGTGTTTCTCAGTGACTTGAAAGATCTTAATAATTTCAAGATTTAAAATGCCTTACCCACTGTTTTCTAAGTTCTGGATCTAGGTCAGATCATTAAAGTACTTCTTATACATAAAGGACGTAATCATAATATCATAAAATGGTGTGAGATGGAAGGGACTTTAATGATCACCTAGTTCCAATCGCCCTGACATTGACAGGGAAACATTCAACTAAACTAGTTTACTCAAAGTTTCTTTTAACCTGGACTTGTAGACTTCCAGCCATGGGGCATTCACAGCTTCTCTGGGCAACCTGTTCCTGTGTCTCACCATCGTCATTATAAAAACGTTCTCTCTAATATCCAATCTAAATTTACCCCCTTTCAGTTTACAACTGTTAGCCCTTGTTCTTTCACTACAGGCCTTAGTAAAAAGTCTCTCCTCATCTTTCTTATAAAACTCCCTTTAGGAATTTAGGGTGCACAATGAGGTCTCCCCAGATTCTCATCTTCTCCAGTCTGAACAACCCCATCTCTCTCAGCATGTACTCATAGGAGAGGTGGTGCAGCTCTCTGATCATCTTTGTAGCCCTGCTCTGGACTCACTCCAGCAGATCCATGTTCTTTCTATGACAGGGATCCTGGAGCTGGATGCAGAACTCCAGGTGAGGGTCTCACAAGAGTGGAATAGATGTGCAGAGTCCCTTCACCTGCTGGCCATGCTGCTTCTGATGCTGCCCAGGACACTTTTGGCTTTCTGGCCTGCAACCAGACATTGCCAGCTGATGTTGAGCTGCTCATCTGCCAATACACCCATGGTCTTCTTCTCAGAGCTGCTCTCAATTTATTTCAGTAGTAAAAGAAACTTGGAGAAGTGATAGAAAGCAACATGAATAATTTCCGGCAATTGTACTGAAAGCTGAGCAGACTTAAGTTGTTTTGAGTCAATAAGATTAGCTAAGTTGAAATATTCATCTCCTCTTACTTTGATTTACCACCACTCATGTTAGAGTGAATTGTATTTGCTCTGCAAGCATCATTTTGTTTGATGGGGCAAATATATCTTAACTGCCACAGTTAATGCTCAAAAGGCATTATATTGCTTGCTTGTTTTTTGAAAGAGCCTTCAGAAACCATTTAACATTCACATCTCTAGATGTTATGAATACAAAATAAATACCAATCCTATCAATGACTTAGTGATCTCAACATGCAGTGAGAGAATAAAGGTAGTGAGAGGCACAGAAAAGAAGAGGCAGATGAAACAGTGTGTTAACTAAATAAGTAGCTATTACAACTGTATTGGTTCAGGCTTATCAGAGGGAAGTGGAACAAGTGAGAGGGCTCACATCATCCCTCCATCAACTCTGCCTAGTGTTACTTGTACACCAGTCCCATGAGAGAGGAGATGCTGCAGTGTAGTTTATCTGCCCATCAGCAGCTCAACCATGCCTGACTCTGAAGTGGTGTTTTGTACATTTTTGCAGTAAGAAAGATTGTATCCATTGTCTCTGACCAAAATCTAGATGTAGTATGGGCATGAGTTGAGACCATATAGAACAGGGAAGGATTTTTCTGTAGCTAATGCTACTTTTCTGCTAGTAAAAATAAAGTAGAACTTGGAGTAAGAACAAGTTCATCTGTATTTTTGATGTCTCATGAAGCATTCCTCCCGAAGGAAGAATCCAACTTCCATACTGAGTTGATGAAGACATGCAGGTTACTCTTTGCAGGAATTGAATCTACTGTGAGTTCTTTCATAAAAAAGGTATGAAGAAATCTCATGGCTTTGCCACCCTTCTCTAGTTCTTGGTTGGAAAAAGTGATACTGTTACAGCTAATTTCTGAGGTGAAAATCAATCAAAATGAAGGCTCATTTGGTATGTTCAGAGATGTCCAAATTAATTCTAAATATGGTGGCTCCTGAGCAAGGATTCCCAGAACTCTGTAGCCCTCTCCATGCCTTACCCATTAAAGAATGAATCTTTAACATTGGCCGTATTTTCCAGCTGAGTGTGTAGAGAACAGAAAGGTTTAGTGATTTGGCTCTGGGGACTCTGCAGGTTATGGAACAAGGTTCTATTAGCTCAAAAGAGTGCTGTGGCTAACAGCTACGATTTTGACACCTAAGTCTTGAAAATATATTTTAAAATTACTCACATGTCTCTTTCAGAGTGAATACAGGCTACTCCATGAATATGTGAACGGTTTATGTTGCTGTGTGGTGAATGTATCTCACTTTCTAAAATCCTTAATGCATCTACATTTCTAAATTCTTGATTATCAAAGCAAAGATAATGGAATAATATATTTCTTGTACACAGCTAGGTCTTGATGCTCCTGGATGAATAAGATCTAGAGTTCTTCTTAATGGATGCTTTCCATAGGCCAGCCTTACGAGAAGAGTGATGTGTTACTGAGGATTTTCACTGGTAGATACATTCTTTAGTAATTGCACAGCTACCAAGAGAGATAATTGCTGGTTTCCAGATGTTACCACTGCAGTCAGGGCCACTTGCTGTTTAAATTCAATTCTCTTCTGAATCTTCCTTTTCATTATTTAAAAATTGTGAAAGTAGTTTCTACATTTAACTGCACAAAAGAAAGACAAACAAAAGCTGTTTTAAAAGTCTAGTTGATTCTGAGCATTATGAAAGTGTAGTGAGAATAGCTACCTAGAAATGTATACTTAGTGAACCCTCAAAAAACTCACCTATGAGAGGAAAAAGCAGAACTGAGATTGCTGTGTTTTTTACATGATTCATAAGTAACAAGCATAGGGAGCAAACAAAAGCATACTTCATTGTTCCTAACCCTGGCCAGAACAGACATGTTTTCAGCCTATATCTCCATGGTGTGTCTCCAGAAAAAGAAAACTGAGAAGCATTCTGCAAAGTCGAGCGGAGGAAGTGCTCCCAGTTCATTGTGCTTCCTTGCACCCTGAAGGCGCTCTGCGTGTGTGAGCATTTGCAAGAACAGACCATATGTTAATGACTTGCTTGCTAGCCTCAAAGCCAAATCCACACGCTATAAACAACGACTATTACCTTCCTTTTGTGCTCCATGTTATTGCCTGATCAAACCCCATAATTTCAGAAAATGTCAGGTACAAGTATTGTATCAAGATGAGAATATGGAAAGTCAGCTCATACATTTAACAGAAAGCCATTAAGAGAAAATGTGTATGTTCCGAAATCAAGATAAAAATAATATATAAATGTATCCACAAGCCAAAAGTATGATGTTCTATTATGATGAATGCTTGAAAAACATTAAGAATAACAAAGCAGATTCTTTCCTACCATAAAAAGCTTTGCTCAGCAAAGGAAGTTTTCAGGATTGCAGGAAAATATGAGAAAGGTAAACACAGAGCAATGCTATCACCCAGACATTTTGAAATGAGGATTTTGTTTTTCAGACTGTAAGTAATAGGACTGCATATTGGATTTGTATAAGTACTATAAAGCTAACATATCTATACAGTAGGTGAATAATCAGGTAGTTTGTATCTTCCAGCGAATTTCTTGTGCTTTTTAATTTTCTTTTGTCATTTCATCACCTCTCTTTTGTTGCAATAGTTTTGATAGCTCCCTATATACACTGCTTCTTTACCCTGCTGTTAGCCCTGAAAGGAATTGACAGGTCTCCTATCTGGCTTGTTAAGCTCTTGAAGCTTGCTGAATCCTGCATGTAGCATGTTTCTGATTATGCCAGCAGCACAGACATTTGAGCTCACAGCTGCTGTAGTGCTGCCAGATCAATACACTCACAAAGCACAATGAGCCTTTTGTGTAGGTTCAGAAATCAGATTTCTCTTGTCTAGAGGGCAATCTGTAAAATAAAATCTAACATGAAGTGGTTCTCCCGGAGCTTCACTGAGATATGCATTTATCAGTGTATTTAACAAGGCACTAAGAAGTTCTCAAGGATGAGTAACAAGAAGGGGCTTCCTTGCTTCAAATCAGTGTCATCTCCCCCTCTGTCTCTCCCCCGCACCACCCTAAATTCTGCTCTCAATAAGGCACAGCACATGTTTCTGCTTCGACTTGTCTGAAAAAATATCAAACTCTCAAAAGACGCATCAGTTGCAGACACAAACCTGTCAGAAAACAATTACCAGCTGTATCTCTTTGTGATCTTATTAAGTCACTTGGGTCTTGATAACCTTGCAGATACCCTCTGTATTGGAAATAATCAAGGCAGAGATAATGCAATTTATTGATAAAACAAGGAGTCTGACTGGGTCAGCCTGAAGCCCACTCAGCTGTTTGCTTGCAGGGGGTGGGAGCTGACTGTTCTTAATTTCTGGGGTTTTGTTTTTTTGGGTTTTCCTTTTGGTAAGGCTGATAGGACTCAATTTATATTCTTTCCTTCCTTCTGATACTGACAAGCTCATTTTTTTCCCCTTCAGCTACACCGAATGTTTAGCTTTAGAGCTAATATGCAGGAATTGTCAGCTCAGCAGACAAGAGAAAGAAAGGAGAGAGGAGTACAACATAGAATGTTGTGAAGAGCAAGCTAAGACCTAATCCTCTCACAGACATTTGTCCTACCACTTCCCTAGGAAGGGCTGTGTTAGGGATAAACCTTGCAGAAGTGCTAATGTGTTGCATTGGACTTTGGCTCTGCAAGGGCATGAGAGTATAAATCCATATATACCGAGATAGACACAAAAAAACGGAATTGCATGTATAGGACAAAGTGACTATTTTAGCAATTTGGGCTCATCTCTATCTGCACTTTTTTACTGACTTGTAAATTATTTCCTCAGGGGTTGGATTTGGAGGATCAAATTTGAACAAATTTCACCTGATGGTAAAATTCAATGCAATAACCTATTTTTCCACAGGGAAAACTGTTACTCCAGAGGAAGGAGGGTTGAAGACTGAGGAAATTGCAGGACTTTACTTCTGAGGAAATGGCTGGTCTCAGCAAAAAATGTGGATATATGGCTTACATTAACTTCTGAGCAGTCCTTTTCACTTTGTTTTTGTTTTGAAGAGCAGCATTAAAAAAAAAGAAAAAGAGAATGAAAAAAGATATTTTACAGAGTAGTTTCAGGTTTCTTACTGGGCTTGTGTGAAGGCTGTCACAGCTTTGCCTTGCACACTTACCATCAACATGACTGAAGCAGGTGGGTGTGATTATGGCTGAAGGAGCAGTTCCTCATGGAAGAAGAAAACTTAAAAGTTTGTAAAATTGCAATACAAAATTAAAATACAAGTTTTTTAATCAAGGATGACAAATTTAGTAAGGCTTGAACAAGAGTAGAGTCCTGAAGAAAACATCCATTAGAAGAAAAGCATTGTAAACATTTTAAAGCATATTTTCAGTAAGGTGAATCCATTTTTATAATTTTAATGGAAACATTTTTATATAGTTTGTTAAAGGTGTCCAATGGTTCTACTTCCTTATGTATAGTAAGGTGATGAAGATCAGTTGTCTGGATTTTACTTTAAAAAGAGACAATACTAAGCAACGTCCTTGCTGAGTTTCATGCTAGGAATTGTGGGAGGAGTCTGTTCCTAAATTAAAGTCTAGGGCTGAGGATTCTTTGGATGCTTAATTTTCCCCATTTTTTGGTGTTAAATTTGGACCTGACAACAGACTGATGGAAATCTCTGGAATGAAATATTTTCCTTTCTCTAAAGCAGCAGTGTCAGCAAGACAGGTCAACAGAAATGAGCTCACTCTGTGCCTGTTTGGCTGCTAGTTCCTGGTCTGACTCCTTCTGTCTTTGCAGCCTTCAGTCCCACAGCCTTGCACCCCAGACCTGACCATGGCTTGCTTTGCTACATGCTGGTTTCCAGTTCCCTCTAGTTGTCTTGTTCCTGATTTCTCTCCTATACCACAACTAGTCAAAGAGCTCAGTTTTGCTCTTATCTGAAGAAGGAAGCACTAAGATTTATTTCTTAACTCCATTTGCCTGTCTCATTGTATTTTTTCTATCTGTTGAGTATAGTTTTAATTTTATTTTCCAAATGTTCTTTTTTTCCCAATATTGAATATTATAAGAGGGATCCATTTCGGTGATGGATGAAATCCGTCATTGTCCCTCTACAGTTGCAACTCAATTTTAATTATGAAATCTTCTAGCAAGCAAAAGCATGGGCAGGTACTCTGTCAGTACACATCAGATTTTTTTTCCAACATGATAAAACCAAGAATAAGTTACTGAGTGCAATCAGATAGGTGTGATCTAAATAGGGAGTAAGGCCATAGGGTGTTACAAGCTTGGAAACTGATCCAACTAGGAAGCACTGTGATAGGGTTAGAAAAAAAAAAGCTGTAGTCATTTAGAAAAAAATCGGTAGTCATTTAGAAAAATGACCAATTACAGACTTTTAGGTTAGTAATGCCAAATTATTTGTGCAGGCTGGGTCACGTTCTCTATCAAGAGATCTCTCTCCATCCTGTTGTCAGTTGTATCTCTCTCACGCATGTACAATGTAGGCATCTTTTGATATACAGCTGACATAAAACACCGAAGAAGGGGAAGTACAGAAAATGGGAACTCTCCATCACAGCTGTTCTGTGAATAACCAGTCTCTGGCACAGTATCACACAAAACAGGTCTTTAGACTAACCAGATTACTTTGGCCACTTGATCTTCTTATATGACAGAGAAATAACTGCATGATAACAATTTACCTGGTAAATCAATCTACATAAGCTACATATAGAGGACTCAAAATATTTTGGATTAATCCCACTGCAGTCCATCTGATGGAGCTAAACGCCATGTGACAGATCAGAGAAAGTGGAGTAAAAGCATTCAGTTACTTATGACAAAAAATGTAAGACCATTCTCCCTTCTTCTCCAATAAAGATTGGATCTGATGCAGAAAACTCCCTTAAGTCTTGTGTGACAACTAATATTGTTTCTATCACAGGTTGAACAAGTCTTGCAAAAATCTGTTTGTTGCTGATGAAGAGAATTAGGAGATATTGACATGGCAAAGTCCATATGCTTTATGAAAGCAGGGCTTAAGCGTCGGTCAACAACAGGAGATTAAAATAGGGAGCAGAAGAAGCAGTATGTGACTAAAAAGCAAAAAAGAAGAACAGCAGGCAATGTGATTTGTTTCCCCAAGAACTGCTGGAGGATTTGACCCTTTGCAAGTCTGTCAGTGCTGGATGGGGATCGAGATACATTCTGAACAGTGAGGCCTTGGGGTAAATAAAATTATAATAGGAGGAAAATGTTCTAATTTCTCATGTTAAGCACTAAAGAGATAATAATAAAGATAAAGCAGGAACCGTGGGTAGCGTACCTCTCCAAACATGGGCCATTGGTGAGAGGAATACATAATATGAAGCCTTGATACCTCGGCATGATTGCAGATTGCCCAACCTCTTACTCTTTCTACCGTAAAGATTTAACTATACTTTTCTTTTTTTTTTTTTATATTTCAACATCTGGTGTTTTTGCAAGAAGACAGAACTACGGATACTGGTCGCATCCTGCATATTTTCTGCCCCTTTTTCAAGCCTCTTCATTTGCTTTTTTCCTCTGCACTTCCGGTGATGCATCCCATCTGGTTCTGCTGTATTGCATGATCCAAGATAATACTTAGTGCCATTAGCCATCAAGATGGGACATATCATAACTTGTTCTCAGTGTGTGTGCCAAGGGTCTTAATCTTCTGCTTCAGAATTTCAAATAATTTTTAATTTCTTTTTAAGTTTTAGAGTGTTAAGCATCCCAGGAAACTGTATTTCCTCATTTGGGCTGATTCTACATCCAAGCAAGCTTCCTTAAAACTAATTCAGGGATCTTTGGACCAAATATACCATGTCTGGGCAGAAGGTCAGGTGAGCAGCTATTTCTTCCTGAATCACCCATATGGTTATGTTTCAGGCCTGTCCACTCTCCTGCCTGGCACCCTTGCTTTGTGAGGAAGAGGGGTTCTCTGGGCCCATTTAGGGCAAGTTTTTATTTCTGAGCTGTGGAAAAACAGCTATTGCAGCGGCAATGGACAGAGCCTGTAACACAACAGCATTCTTTCCACACTCTCTGGTTGATGTGTCCTGTATTTGAGTTTGAAACCATGGTATTTTGAACTATGACTCACCTATTTTGCTTTATTGCTGATAGCCTGTGCTTGGTAAATTTTATGAGTCCAGTCAGTCTAGAAGCTTATACCTAGTAAAGCTAAACCAATAATATCTAATTTCTGCACAGAATAGGAAGAGATAACTTAATGAGACTTTGTCATGTCCAAAAGCACGTAAATTCATCTGACATTACAGGCATAGCAACTGCACACATGCACACAAAAAGCTCAGGACTTCCTGCTTTTGTGTATACTGTCTGTTTCCCATGTAGTTTGTTTATTGCTGGGATTGTTTTCATTAGTCAGGTGGGTGCATCGTACTGGGGCCAAGCCACAGAACTCCGTCATCTTGTGGGACCTACCAACATGCCTGAGCTCAATCTGGAGAGAGACCCCAAAGGGCTTCAGTGGAGTCACACAGTGCAAAACTGAGAAATTCCCCCTGCTGGGTCATGCTGAGGATTATACCCTTCTGCGGATGCCCTGATTATCTCATAATCCCTAACCTATGACTTGCCTCTGATCTCCTCTCACTCTAGATTATTTCGACTTCAAGTAAGAGGAAGTTTAGAGAAGAAGAATAATTCTGAAAAGCCATTTCCATTAAGCTCCTAAAAGATTCTTAGCCAGTTTAACAGAGCAGTTAATGAGAGCAGTAGAAGAGACCTTGGGAGTATAGCATAGATGTCTTTAATCTTTCTGCACTCTTTTCCTTATCTCCACCACATCTGCTGAAGCAAACAAGCAAACGAGATGTACTTCCAGTATGCACTTAACACTTTGCGTGCTACACTCAAAATAAAAATGGAGAAATGTTTTCTTTTTCGTTGACTTAAAAGTTTTAACTGATATAATATACACGACATGAAATATTCTCTCCACGTACCACAGAAACTTGTAAATATTTGGTTTGGTTACTGCTCGAAAGTAGATCCATCTTAACAACTTTTATTTTCCCCTAAAAAATGAGAGTTTTTTACTACAGTCCTGCTGCAAGCCTTTTATACTACAGTGAGGAGATGGTAGTATAACCTTTCTCATTCTGCCTTTTTATGTATTTCAAAGATAATTCCAAATTAAAATAACCTAAAGTGTAAAAAAGACTGACATCAGTTATTTATTCTCTACTAATAGATTTGTGGGATTTCCACTTTGTTAATTACAAAGCCCTAAAATATGGATTACTCTGCTTTATTTATCTATATTTATACAGCTCCTGGGTAAAAGTGGATGTTTACATAGCTTTTTCCATATTGGTTTTAAATTGTAATATTCAAAATATTTGCCATTTTCAAAACAGTTCCTTTCTTCATCTCTACCCCAAAGTATTTCAATTTCTTTTGTCCTATTGGGGTTTCTTTATAGTATGAAAATAATAAGAAAACTATGCACATTCCAGAAATAACAATAAGATTTTTTTTATTAATACTGAAAAGCTACAATTAAGCAATAATTGTAAAAACAAGTCTTGTAAGAATATTTGAAAGAAGAAACATCACAAAACAGATTTTTTCAGCTTAGCAGGAATGAGGGAGTGTAGCTTGTCACAGGAGAAGTACAGCTGGAATTCATTACCACACGTTACTGAGTGACTCCCTTTCTCCTTCCAGGATATTTTCTATTTGAACTGTATGTTTTTGGTGTGGCAGGTTTTTTTACTACTAATTCAGCTCAGTGCTGGGATCACAGCTGTGATCTCAAGGTGTTGCAGTTAGATAATTTGCAACAGGTAAAATGACAAGCATCCATCATTTTTTTCAGCAATTTTTTACAAGGCTATCAATCCTGCTATTTGAAAACTGTCACAGCTCTTTGACTTTTGAAGGCAGATTTAGCCCTCCTGGACTGAGGTTCTCACAATATGTCATATAATGAGTTGTGCACAAAACTGTACTTTTGTATTAATAATTGGAGTTTTGTCATTTTACAAATTGAAAGTAAAAAATGTCATCACCACTGAAACTGTAATTTACTTAATGGTGCCACATCCTTTTAAAGTCACTAGTATTCTGGATTATGTCCCTTCCTTGCTGTTATATTAGAACAGTGATATAAAAATGCACCATTGAATTTGGAAGAAAAGATCATTAAAGGAGAGTGTCTTATCTTTTGTACCCCTTCGACCTCTCCCTCTCAGCCATAACTTTACTGTAGCTGTAGTCTTCTTTTTCTAAAGCAAAAATAATGAATCTACTTTCAAGATTTGCAGAATCTTATATTGCAATAATTACCTGGTCTTGCTTTGAATACCCTTGTTGTCATTGTGTGATTCAAAAATGACCTGAAACACTTTACCAAACAAATGCGAATTGTACCTACCATTAGCCAACTATTTGGCCTAGGCTGAGTCACCCAGTCATGTCCTGGGCTCCTGAGCTGCCTCATCACTGCTGCAGTATGGCACCTACAGGTTTAACATGTCTCTATAACTATGTTTGAGTTTAATAATAGACATGGTGATTGTCTTGTTGGTTTACTGTGGTAAAGTTTGGGCTTTTATAAAGCACAAAGTAAATTAAGAGTAACTGACAGTCTAAAGGAGATGGTTGATGATGGATGTGTCACAAGTGCCTCCTTATTGAAATACTTCCAACTTCTGGTTTTGCTGCTCTGTAGCAGCAGTGTTCTCACAGCAAGAGATGGTCAAGGAATGCTTTGCTACTGTAAACATTTCCACCTGTATTTAGATGAAACATGAGTGGCAAAATGGTGATCAGCTCAGCTATCACCAGCTCACTAGCTCAGTTGGTTAGAGCATAGTACTGCTAACACCAAGGTTGTGGGTTTGATCTGGAGTTGGACTTGATGATCCCTGTGGATCCCTTCCAACTCAGAATATTCTGTGAAACTCTCCAGCACATGAGTGCCTCAGATAAGCCTTGCCCCCTCATTTTAATGTCCAGAGGCTAAGACAAATACTAGAAACTTCTAGTTCAGAAAACCAAATCAAACCTCAAAACACCAACCAACCAACCTAAACCCCTCAACCCCCCCAAAAAGACCACTGATGTGACTAGAAAGCATGGATACTTGCTTTTTTTGAAGACTAGCTCCACATTCCCTTCGTCTATGGATGGGTCCTCTTGGGTGTCGATACCCATATCACAAGATTTTAAACCAGTTCAGATCACAAAGGAGGAATTGATGGGGAAGTGGGGTCACAAACAACTAGGAAAAACTTTGTAGGAGGTGGCAACAAGTAAGCTCAGAGGGAATTTTGTGTAAAATTACCCAAACTCAGAGCTAATTCTGATAAAGCAGAACTCTCATTTCTGAAGGAGGTAGTTTAGGAAAAAAAAACCACCTCAAGGGTATGTCTATTTTTTCAAGTGTTCACTCTTTGCACTCCAGTATGAGGCTTTTGTTAGTTAACTGAGGATGCAGAGAAGTGGTATTTCAGTATCTCATCTAAATGAAAAAGACCTGACTTGAGGCCAAGACCTCAAGATGAATGCAATTTGCAAGCTCAGTTACTACTACAAATATGTATTTCTCCTATTGTTCTTGGTTATTGTTTCAGCTCTGATGTGGCTAACCCTAACTAAGCACTGACCAGGTTGCTATACTGGGACCTCAAGGCTAGACATGTTTCATCTTGTCTTGGTTCACTGGTCTTTGTCCCAGCCTTTGCATCTCTGACACACTTCTTAGATGATACATGGCTGTCTGTTATCTCTTCACAGAAATGGGGCTAAATGGCCCCTAGGCTGTCCTGAGCTTCCAGACACCACAGTGATTTAAACACATTGAATTCCTTAAATCTAGCCTGCAGCATCCTGGATTTACATGTTACTCTTCAGTAATACAGGACAGATGAAAGTTAAGAGATGCCCAAGATGTATATGGGTTTCTAAATATAATTATTTTATACTTCAGCTAGCACAGGAAGGATACAGAACTAGACAAAATAATAAACACACATGCCTCTGCTTCCTTCCCTTGATTTTTTTTTTTTTGTATTTTAGAATCTTTTTCTCTTTTCTCTCTGAACTGTGTGTGATTTGGGGTGATAGTTGCTCTTTGGATCATTTGAATATTTTTGAATCTCTCCTTTTTACACACCCATTTTTCTTCTTCCTTGGCAAATTTTACTTTGAGATTACCTTCCTTTACAATTTCTCCTGAAAAAAAAAAAAAAAAAGTCCTCAGGTTTGAAATCACTTTTAGTCAAAATGACATCCAGTTCCTTTGTTTTGCCTCAGGGAGAAATTTCACTGCTCTGAGCTCCAGAATCCTGAAAAGAAGACACACAAAACTTTCCCTGGCAAACTTTACCTACTGCATTTCTCATTTAGTTTCATTTTAATGAGGGTTTCTCAGGTTAATATGTCTTCATCTCATTGAATTTCAGCTAAATATGACAGTAAAAAGACAGTACCGAAGGCACACAACACTACAGTTACACTGGAGTTTGAAATCTTGCAAGAAAAGACCCTAAATTAAATTACATCTCATAAGCACCACATCATAGAATCTTATAATATGCTGAGTTGGAAGGAATCCATCAGGGTCATCAAATCCAGCACATAGACCTGCACAGGGCACCCCAAGAATCACACTGTGTGGCTGAGAGCATTGTCTGAATGCTTCTTGACCTCAGACAGGCTTGGTGCTGTGACCACTGCCCTCGGAAGCCTGTTCCAGTGCCCAGCCACTCCCTGGGTGAAAAACCTTTTCCTAGTATTTAACCTAAACCTCCCCTGACTCACTTCCATGCCATTTTCTTGAGTTCTCTCACTGGTCAGGAGACCTGTACCTGCCCCTCTGCTTCCCCTTGTAAGGATGTTGAAGACCATGTTGTGGTCTCCTTCAGGCTGAACAAACCAACTGACTTCAGCTGCTCCTCATAAGGCTTCCCCTCCAGACCCTTCACCAGTCTTGTGGCTGTCTTTTGGATGATCTCTAATAGCTTAATGTCTTTTTTATATTGTGATGCTCAAAGCTGCACACAGAACCGAAAGTGAGGCCTCAGCAGTGCAGAGCAGAGCGGGACAATCACGTATTTTGGCTGTCAGTGCCTGATGCCTGATCACCATCAATGCACAGCTTTTTACTGTGTCCTTCCCTCTTCTCTGTCTCTCTCTTTGTGTCTCTCTGTCTCTGTCTCTCTCTCTCTCACACACACGTGCACACGCACACACACACACGCACACACACACACACACACACAGCATCTTCAGATGTCTTCGGTGCTTATGTAAATGTAGGGGCTACAACATGGTCTTGGAAGTCTTGTCAATGTCATCATGAATGCAGTTCAGTTTTACATTATTCTAAAGTAGATCTCTGGCTTAGTGACCTGCATATTCATTAATTCTGTTTTTTCATTCTATCATGCAAACCGTTTTAAGTGGCAATTTACCCTCATGTGATTCACTTAGTGGAGAAGAGGCTTCCTCTTTCCTGTCCTTTGACCTACCTTTGATTTCTATTTCCAATTATATCTCATGCTTTGTAGTGGGTTTTGATTTATTTATAGTATTTATTCTGTGATCTTTCTGTCTTTCTAACATCTAATGTCAGGGTGAAATCTTTCATGGTGTTGGGAACCTGCAGCCTCTGATCCAATGTGAATTGAAGGCAGGGAAGAGTGTGGTGGGGGAAGTGGAAACATCCTTCCCATGCTTACTCTGGTGGTGATCTTAGGATATGGCTCTGTGTCTCCAGCTCAGTGCTTGCATGGAGAGGCTCAGAAGTCACTCTGTTTCCCCACAGCCTCATGCAGTGTTAGACACAAACCACTGCCCGCTTTGAAGGCATTGGCTTCCTTGCGCCGGTGCCTCAGCTCCTGATGCCACACTCGACAAAGGAGATGGAGAGAAGACCAGCCCTTCTGGAGGGCTGTCAGGATTCAGGAGGTAGGGGTGACCTTTTCTGCTCTAAAAATTTCCCCTCCATTT
Organism: Serilophus lunatus; assembly: GCA_013399895.1. Lineage (NCBI taxonomy): Eukaryota > Metazoa > Chordata > Aves > Passeriformes > Eurylaimidae > Serilophus > Serilophus lunatus. The sequence continues at coordinate 1,134,580 of VXBA01004271.1, forward strand.
AGAAGAAAGTCACTGTGCTATTGTCTCCAAGCCTCTTTGTCTGCCCTTGCTGAGGGGATTGTGCTTGGCCAACCAATTGTGTACATCCCTGCTGGTCCTTTTTCAGGATAAGTTTGGTTCTGGATGTGTGAAGATCTGCTGGGCCAAAGAAATGGCTTAGCAAAATCAGAACTCTCAAAAAATCAGACTCTCCAAAGCTGAGAAGATACTGACTTCATCCACCTTCTAGCCCAATGGTTAGGACATTAACCTTGGAGGGTGAACAGAGGAAACAAGTGCCAACAAACCAGCTAGACTGTGATCTTTGCTTCAATGACTAAGTAAGGTGCACTAGAAAAGCCAACACGAAATATCCCTTCATGCATCCCATAGCCCATTGCTTAGGCCCAGCTGTATGCAGAAAGATTGTAGTAATCTCCACTATCTGATTAAATCATAAGCTCTCACAAAATACATGATGCTTCTAACTCTGAGGATATAATAGGGTGAGACCTGTCCCCTCTTGCTCTGTTTTGCATATTTCTCTTTGGAAATAACAAAGCATGTTTTGGTTTGGAATTGGTATTTTTTTCCATTTCTTTGTGCTACAATGACTTGAAATGGGTTCAACTTTCATGTAGTGATTTTATAGGTACTCTGAGAAACAGGTGAAAATGCCACGTTTTATCACTTATCTTTTTTAAAATCTGAAAAACCTCACAAAAGGACAAGCATCATGTTGCCAGAGCCCCACGGGGGTTGAGGGGGACTCCCTGGGATCTGGGAGGACCAGGGTCTCTCAGTGTCAGGGCAGGGCCTGGCAGCCAGGACCTTTCTGACCCCCCCAGCCAGGAGCTGGGCTGCTGGGAGGCACTGGGGCAGCCCCATCCCTGGACATTTGGCACCTCCCTGGGGAAGGCTGTTGGTTCATAGATGGAATGATCATCAGGACCAGGCCTGGTGATGGGGACCAGGAGGAGACACTGTCCTGGGATGGCCACGTTGGCCTCCAAGATCCCAACCAACAATGTGGTCATTATGTGCTGGGCTGTCAATATGTGACTGGTAACAATTTGTAGATACAGAAATAGTGGTGTTTCCCCATTTGAGGTGATATGGATTCCCCAGATATGGATCAGAGCCTTGCATATCCCGTATTGCATTTTGTCCTGAGCAAATTTAGTGCTGGCTGTGGGCCAGGAAGTAATTTTCCAGCCATTTTTCCAGCTGCACACTGGAGTGCCTTGAATGTAGCCTTTATACTCCTCTAGCATCAGGCCCTGAAACAAAGACTATGTGTACTCTACAAAGATGTTTTGTTATAACTAGGTGGATTGTATTTACAATTGGGATTACAGTACATAGCACTCAAGATACAGAAATAGAAATGAAAAAACCTCTATCTGATGATATTGAATAAAATATCCCTCATAGCAGTTGTTGTATACGTACATAGTCATCATGTGGCTTATTGGGAAAGCTGAGAGTTTAGTCTCGTAAAGGTCCCAGCACATCTGCAGTTATACCCATAAGTCTGTTTCAATATAGAAAAAAAAAAAGGCTATACATGTTTAGAACCACAAAAATTGCTGGCTTTCTTTTAGTTCACAACTGGACAAAATCAAGATATTTCAAATCCTTCCTAGGAATGGAAATTATAAAATTCTCAGGAAAAAATACTATTTAAAAAATCTGGAGTTCATTGAAATGTTTTCTTTTGCTTATTCAAAGGATCACAATGGTTTGTGTTTATTCATTTCAACACTGAACTGAAGATCATGACTGTGTATCGTCTTAAGGGAGCTGTAGTACCAAATCTCATTCATTCCCACACTGTAAGCAGGGTGTTTGGCTTGAGTCCATCTTATGTAATGCCTTCTGAATCCCAGGGCTTCCAAGATAAATCCTACAGTTTTGTTCAGAAAGGCATCATGTGCGTTACAAAAAACCCCCCCCAAAATCAATTTCAGCACAAGAGAAACCAAGTCCACAGCTATAGACCATAGAAGTTCTGAAGTCCTAAACAATTAGGAAATGGTCACTATGCATGCCCTTATTCATGTCAACTTGAAAAAAAAAACATCCCAAAAACCAAACAAACCTTTGGAATAATTCAGACTACAAACCCTTTCTGATTTGTATCCAACCACTCAAAATGAAATATTTCACTTTGATTTTTATGGACTTAAAACAAAATCTGCAACATAAAGTTCTTTACAAAGCAGCCAATACAAAAAGTCAGGTGACAGAAGAGACTTGCAGCCATTACTTTCAGGACCTCTAACAGGAAAATGGATTAAATGCTTTTAAATGCAGGAGTGGGGACTCAAGCTCTGAGTAAGTGTCCTCCTGCGTCTCTCTATACTGCCTTTGCTACTCCTTTTTTGCTGTTTCTCAGTCAGAGGCTGCTGCCTGCCATGGTGGAGAAGTGCCTCGCCAAATGACTCTAATTCACATAGTTTGAGATATTTAAATGACTTGACTGATTTTAAGTGAAGCATATGAGAAATTATTTGATGGCAATGGAGCTGGAGGATGGCACGGCTGATGGATTGAATGGAGAGGAAATGGTAAACACGTAAGAGCAAGATTTGAAACTTCTTCCACTGGCACAAGTTTAGCTGGGAGGAAACCACTTGTAGCCACATTTCACTGAAGTACAAGCTGCATTTGTGCTGATTTGATCCACAGTTTTAAAAGTCCTACTTTTCTAGCTTATGTTACCAATAGGTAAAATATGACTGTTTGAATAAAATATGTACTTGCAAAGAAAAAAATGCATAGTGCACTTCTGTAGGTATGCTGTAGAGTTTTTTTAGGAGGTTGGATGTTTTTTTTTTTGTTTATTGGCTTGTGGATTTTTTTTCTGTTTGGTTGTTTTTTATTTGTTGGGGGCTTTCTTTGGGTTTGTTTTTGGTTTTGGAGGGTTTTTTTATTTATAGTGGACTATAATGGACAATGGTAGAGTTAGGAGAGAAATTTTAGGTATCGTAGGCTGCATCATCTGAATAGGGTCACAAATACAAAGGTAAAAAACTCCTCTCCTTATACCAGAAGAGGTTTCCCATTTTGAATCCAAATCAGTCTGCAGATGCTGATTACATTTTATGACTATATTTTGTAAAATGCATGCACATGAGTTACTTTTGCAGAATGAGACTCTTATATAATGAAGAAGCCTGCCAGTTACATCAATGAATACTATTTTCTTTCAGAAACTGAGGTTGTGGTAAGTATAGCTATTCAGGTGATCTCTTGCAACTTGGAAGAGTGCATAATCCTAATATTTATTAGTGTGGCACTTTCTGATAAAAATGTTCCTCATATGGATAAGGTACAAGAAATGTATACTTTTATTAAGTACAGTACACACTTTGATAAATACTGGTAGTGTTTGAATTTGAGTTTGCAGACCCACAGGACTGCCCAGGGCCTTTTGATGTATTCATTGTAATTGGTAGTTGGTAGGGAAGAAGAAGCAGAAGAATTCTTTCATATCTCAATTTGACTTTAAAAAACCCCAAACTTCAACAAAAATGACTTAGACTAGATTTTGTGGTTTATAAGCTGATGATAAGGTACACTATGCCATCAAATTCTGAGGACTTTAGTATTCTGTACGAGCCAGAAACATTGCAACACTTCCTATAATAATTGGTGCTCTGAAGTCATAGAAATGATAAAGATGGTATGTATTGCAGCTTAAAACAGTTTCACAAGAGTGTACACTCCTGAGCAGGTCTCTGTTTTGTCACCTGATTTCTTCAGTTCCTTGTTATATGATGGCATTTTCTCTGCTTCCATATATAACCCTATAAATATGCTGTATTTGTGGACTATTTTGTCTCATTCTGATATGTCTTTATGACCAAGACTGAAAACTACTAGTAAGACTGGGACAGCTCCCATTTCTGGAGACCAATGACTCCACAAATCCATAGATTACTATTTTTGCATAGATGTCTTGTCCTCTGTCTGCAGTGACTTAGGTAGCTGCTTCAATCTAGCCCTATGAAAGACAGCATATTCTCTTATGTGTCTCATGCAGCAGTTGACTTTATTTCTCATTTGTGGTATTTCTTTTTTTTCCCAGTTTTTTTTTCCTTCAAACATAAACTATTACTTGATGCAGAAAACTGGATAGCTGGAAATGTTGTTAGCCTTGCAGGAAGCTGGATATTTCTGTCATTAGAGCAATGACTTGGGACTGAGGCAGTGCCAGATTTCTTGCTTACTGGGGGAAATCTGTTTCCTAGCCTCTTCCAGCCCTGCATGCTGTAGCCTTCTCTACTCCTTCTCTGGTCTATGTTTGGTATAAGCTCTTAGAGGTAGGGGCTGCCTTTGGCTAAATATTTGGACAAGGTATAGTATGATCAAATCTAGATATTTTTGGAACCTCTAGGAACATAAACATGTACACAAGACTGTTTCATATGCATCCGGGTTTTATCATTAAGCAATTTACTGACACGCCCCGGTGGGGAGCTGAAATGCAATTTTCCATATGCCATATGCACGCTGCAGAGTCAATGTGACAAATTGTTCAGGAGCTGGAGCTTTTTCCCTCCACAGGAAAAACATTGAACTAAAATGAAGGCCAGTAAATGCTTAATTACTGATACTAAGCCATCTTTCATGTCTATACTGTGAACATGAAACATATTGGATGGAGTCGCTGTCTGGCGCACTTTCATAATATGTGAAACTGGTAAGGCAGAAACAGATGGAAAAATTGCCCTATTCCCTACTGACTTGATAACAATGCAGAAGAATAGCAATATTTGGAGTTTGTTGAAGGCCATCAGGTCAATATTCTCCCAGATAGAAGACAGATAGCTAGGACATGAAAATTACCAGGTTATACATACATATATATATATATATATGCATTCTTATATTAAGCATGTATATTTATCAGGAGAAGCTTATAAAAGAGCTGTCATTATGGTTCTTTTCTCCATCAGATATTCTGCACTATTGCATTATATAATGTGATTTTGCATATCAGCACAGTGCCAGGCATAGAGCTGGAGGAAATTACTCCTTTTTTCAATGATTTTCTGAAAAACATGTTTTTTGAAAAAACTTATGAGTTGAAGATGAATAGGTTCATTACTTTTGGTTATTAAAAATGGAACTAAACCAACAAAACGTTTGAATATCCCTTTGGACCAACTCATTCCTTATCTGGGAGAGCTGGATTCAAATACTTTTTGTGCATTTAAAACCATACTTCTGAACTACTCAGCTGTGTAAACATGTTTGTACAAACTTTTGCTCTCCTATGCTTACAGTTCTACTTTATGGACTTGATTAGAGGTGCAGCTGACTAGGAAGTAGAGGTCCGGTGTCTCACACCTTGCATAGTCCTTCAGCTGGAACGGAGCTGGGGACCCACACAGCCTGAGGCTGGAGTTTCCTCAAACTATCCATGACCACATCACCTTATCATTCCCATCGTCTAAGGTGCTGGTGCTGTTCTCAACACTTCTTGCTGAAAAGGTTAAGCACGACCAACGCTAAAAAGACTTCAATAGAAAGGAAGCAATCCAACATATATCCTATGGTTTGGTGGTTAAAATCCTTTTTCTGTGAGGTAAGGGATGTGAATTCAAACTGCCATAGACAGAAAGTAAGATGCACCTAAATGTCTTATGTCCTGGGCAGAGAGTCTAAAAATCACTGAATTATTGAGCAAAGTTATGGATATTGTCCAACAGCTTTCTAAACAAAAACATTCTGCTCTTTTGCCTTTTTTTTTGCAAATTCCTTTCAAAAACAATAAGGAGTTTTTTTAGATTGTATGGGAAAAGTTCAAGTGTTCCATCCACCTTCTGGTTTTTTTGCTATATTTGGCAAGAAAAAGGAAGCTTTTAATTCATTTTGATCCAAACAAAAATGCTTAACTTGCATGTATTCTGGCTTTAGATCTAAACCCCAAATATATTGCCAGTCCTAACCTTGTCAAATGTGAGAGCATGGGTTTAGTACCGTCCTCTTTCTAAAGGATTTCCTCTGGGCAAGCTGCTATTTAAGACCCACCAAAGTAAGATTCTGCTCCTAATGTGATATGTAAGGAGACATTGTGATGCATAAATCATACTTTCTGAAAATGAGGTGAGAAGCACAGTGAGCCCAGGCACTCCATTTTGGCCCTCCAAAGCCCAGTACAGAGGGAAAAATGAGGGGGAAAAGATTACATGCAATTAATTTTCTTCTCTATTTTATTTTAGAAAAAATGCTATTCCCTGGACAGGAGAGGATACTGTTTGCTTCCTACACTCATCTATCTCTGCTCTCCATCCACTAGATTATCATACAAAATCACTTTTAAGTGAAGCCTGACTCCTTTCTGGAATTGGTTTCATGGCATTAGAGCAATTCTGCTATTTCAAGGACTTGTTAGCTGTAGTCTGTGGAGCAATTGCTGATAATCTCTGATGAGCTCTTTGGCATCATATACTTGGGACTGACAAACCCTATAATGGAAGAAGGCTCAGGAGGTGAGCAATGGGCTCAGGAAACTCAGGGAAGAATGCAGGGAGTGGCCACAGCTATTGCACATCAGCCCAATTCATCTCAACACAAAGGGGATGATAAGCGTGGCCTTTGTTTCGATAATTGGCTATATCAGTTGAGTGGATCAGCTGATACACTGGCTCTTCCCTAGTTAATCAAAAAAGTGTGGATGTTTTCTTAAGTTAGCCAGGCCAGTATAGGAAAGTGTATATATGGCTTAGCACAGAGTATGAAACGTCTCCTCATTTTTCACTGCTAAATCAAGCTTGCAAAAACTGAAAAGCCCATTTGCTGTTTTCTCAAGATTACTTTCTCAAATAAGCTACTGAGAAATTCAGAAAAATTTTTTCATTGAGAAATGAAAGTGTGCACCATATCAACTCTGCACAAGGATGTGTTCTACTCTAAGAAAATTTTCCAAAATTACAATTATTCCAGCTTCTCTATTACCACACCTGAGACTGCACTACTGTTGTATCTTTGATAGGAAGCTGAGTCTTCATCACTGATCATCCTCCTGGAATGTCCTATTTTAATAGAGGAAGAATGAGATGTAGTGGCAACAGAGGCCTGGGAGGAATTCTTCACCTAGTAGCTGTTGACACGTCTGGCCACACACATGAGAACTGATTTAACATTTATTCTTCTGTAAAATTTTCATGGCTATTCTAATGAATGCCAATGACTGCATATTTTTAAAGTGTTGACAGTTCCTTTGCATCAGTAACCAATCAAACTTCTACTTTTGGAGATTGGAGTAAGAACATTAAAAGTTCAAGAGGTAGGCATTAAAAGTTAGGAAAAATCATGATTAAGACTCTTTGCATCATTAACTAAATGACAGTCTACTGATTTTTGTGAGTTCTTGTGATGCAGTGTTGGGAAAGCAAATCATAAGCCACACTATAGTAATTAATTATTAAATATAAACTGTTGACATGCTTTTGTTGTAATTGTTTTCTTTGTCAGGTATATCTATTGCTGAATATGTATGAAATATTTTTTCAGATACCCTGTTCATATTTTTTTTTCCTCCTGTCCTTTTGGACAGAAGGCATCTGCCAAGTTCTGAGCTTAGAATTTCTGAGTTCTTGTCACAGCTTGGTTGTTGATTCACTGGAAGATACATATCTGTTTCTCACTTAGTCTATAGGTGAGTTTTTCCAAAATCTCATTCACAGTTTAAAAGGATCACTTAAAATTTGAAGATATAAACTTTGTGGGAGAGAAAAGCGTTGTTATTTGGAAGTTTTTTAAATATTATTGCTCATCAAAGGTAATTAGAACATGATGCACCCAGAGTTGTCCTGAACTGTTTATGAACAAATCTCTATAAGAAAAAGGGTTCTGATTTTCTTCCAATATTTTATGACTTACAGAAAGTTTTGTATAATGCAGGAATACTATTTTAAAGTTATAACAACTTCATGCCATCATCACTGTACTTTGCTTGATATATTCCAGTCAAATGGTTTCAAATAGGACTTTTTCCTAAAGAATTAAGTGAAATAAAGCTGAAGCTGCAATTAGTTCTAGAATCCTTACCCGAAAGCACTGATTTATAACTGTGTCTCAATTACTATTTTCTGCAAGGACATATTTTAAATCACTGAAAATTTTACTAGTAAATACTTTGGAGCATTTAGGAGTGAAGTATTCATGTGGAAAAAAATGGATTAAACCATCTTACCCTCTGATTTTTAGTGTGCTATAAGCATTGTAGTGTACATTGTAGGCATGTTGTACCACCACACTATTCTCTGCTGATTTATATATATATATATTTATGTTTTATATTGTATTATAATAGTATATATTATAGGTCATGTAGGAGGGGAATTAGAAAGGCAAAAGCCCAGCTGGTACTGAACATGTGTGAAGGACAATAAGAAGTCTTTCCATAAATATATTAATGGCAAAAAGAAGGGCAGTATTAACCTCCACTCCTTATTGGATGTGGAGGGAAATATAGTGACTACAGATGAGGGGAAGGCAGAGGTACTCAATGCCTCCTTTGCCTCAGTTTTCAGCAGCAGATCAGATTGTCTACAGGACAACTGGCCATCTGAACTGGTAGGTGGGGTCAGGGTTCAGTATAGTCCCCCTGTAATCCAGGAGGAAGAAGTGAGAGACTTACTGAACTGCTTGGATCCTCATAAGTCCATGGGACCAGATGGGATCCACTCTAGGATGATAAGGAAGCTGGCAGATGAGCTTGCTAAGCTGCTCTCCATCATTTATCAGCAGTCTTGGCTCACAGGTGAAGTCCTGGATGACTGGAAGCTGGCCAATGTGACACCCATCCACAAGAAGGGCCAGAAAGATGATCTGGGTAATTAGAAACCTGTTAGCCTGACCTCGGAACCAGGAAAAGTTATGGAGCAGATAATCCTAGGTGCAATCATGCAACACTTACAAGATGACCAGCCAGCATGGTTTTAGGAGGGGTAGGTCTTTCCTGACCAACCTGATCTCCTTTTACGACCAAGTAACTTGCTTGGTAGATGAGAGGAAGGCTGTGGATGTAGTATACCTGGACTTCAGTAAAGCCTTCGACACAATCTCCCATAGTAAACTCCTGGAGAAGCTGGCAGCCCGGGGCATCAACAGGAGCATCTTGTGGTGGGTTAGGAGCTGGCTGAATGGCCGAGCCAAGAGAGTGGTTGTGAATGGTGTCACATCCAGTTGGCAACTGGTCACTAGTGGTGTCCCTCAGGGATCAGTGCTGGGCCCTGTTCTGTTTAATATCTTTACTGATGACCTTGATGATGGGATTGAGTCCTTCATTAGTGAGTCCGCAGATGATACCAAGCTCGGAGCAGGTGTTGATCTGTTGGAAGGTAGGAGGGCCCTGCAGAGGGATCTGGACAGGCTGCAGAGATGGGCAGATTCCAATGGGATTGGATTCAACAAGTCCAAATGCTGGGCCTTACACTTTGGTCACAATAACCCCGTGCAGAGCTATAAGCTGGGGTCGGAGTGGCTGGAGAGTGGGCAGACAGAGAGAGACTTGGGAGCTGGTGGATGGGAGACTTGACATGAGTCAGCAGTGTGCCGAGGTGGCCAAGAAGGCCAATAGCATCCTGGCCTGCATCAGGAATGGTGTGGCAGGCAGGACTAGGGAGGTTATCTTTCCCCTGTACTCAGCACTGGTTAGACCACAGTAACTAGTACTGTGTACTGTGTCCTGTTCTAGGCCCCTCAGTATAAGAAAGACATTGAGTTACTGGAATGCGTTCAGAGAAGGGCAACAAGGATGGTGAAGGGGCTGGAGCACAAGCCCTATGAGGAGCAGTTGAGGGAGTTGGGGTTGTTCAGTCTGGAGAAGAGGAGGCTCAGGGGTGACCTTATTGCTGTCTATAACTACCTGAAAGGAGGTTGTAGTCAGGCGGGGGTCGGTCTCTTCTCTCAGGTAACTGGCAACAGAACAAGAGGACACAGTCTCAAGCTCAATCAGAGGAGGTTTAGACTTGATATTAGGAAGAAATTTTTCACACAAAGGGTGGTCCACCATTGGAATGGGCTTCCCAGGGAAGTGGTGGAGTCACCGACCCTGGAGGTGTTCAAGAGTAGGCTGGATGACGCACTTGGTGCCATGATTTAGATGATGGGTTTCCGTTAGATTATAGGTTGGACTGGATGATCTCTAAGGTCTTCCAACCTTGCTGGTACTGTGATACTGTGATATTCTGTATGGTCTTCCAGAGGCCAAGAGGCAACATTTGGCAATATTTACATTATGTGGCGGTCACATATGAAGCATTTCAACTACCACACTTACTTTGTGACAAGAATGAGACTCAAATCATTGTGCAAAAAACAGATATAGTATAAAACACATGTATTTGATAAGCAAATGAAATACACAATTACATATGCAGCATCCCTCACACCCTCTTCATTTACTGAAGCTGTTGAGTCAGTCAAAGTTTAAAATAACGTTTAATAAGTCTTTAAGTCTTTGGAGGCTTGGCAATGCTCTGTCCTGAAAATTTAGTCTAATGTCAAGCCAGCTGTGGTCAGCCCTCACCAAAATTGCTTTTCCCTGAATTACTCATTTAAAATGCCAACTGGCCAGTTACCAGAATATATGTAATGCATTGTGTATTGACACTGTGTAGCTGATACAGAGCTTAACATGACTTTCAAGGCAAACTCTGGAAACTTCCCAAATTATGTCCTAATGCCACTGAAAAGATCAGACTACTGAAATGGAAATAGCACTACAGCGTAACACAGTTTTTACTTGATTGTGTAGATATTAAGAGGACCTTAAAATTATGCCCAGACACAATTCTTTCCATTTAAGACTCATGTTAATTTTCTGAGAAAAAAATCTCACTGCTTCTTTGCTTTACATCTGGCCTGAAAAGGAAATACTCATACAAAAGTATTTGGTGGAGTGTTTGTCAGGGAAATCTACCTCTTCCATGAGAAAAGTTACTGTGTGTTCCCAGACAGAAGTATGGTAACCCTCAACTCCAGCTCCACAGTTAGTATCTCTTCACAAGCACTGCATGACACAGAGTGGATATACCTGCTATACCATTCTCTAGCACTATCTAGAAGTGACTGAAATGAAGACCTAAGAAGTAGACAGAATTTAATTTCTAATTTTAAGTGTGTGCAAGACTTCATTCATTTCCTTGGAAAGGCCCATAGGCTGGATGAGGACTTCCATATGTATTGACCAGCTTGTGTAAATTGATGAGGCTGTACATACCTATCACACAGGGTAGATAGATAACACCCTGCTTTCCCTCCAGGGACTACAGTGCAAGGTAAATATGGTCACTATGGTTCAGTATCTGATTCTTTTCTTGCACTTAAGTATATGACACACCACAATGGAAATAGTCTGTTGTCTCCAGGGAATACAGACAGTATTGAGAACAAATGATCTAAAGATGAATTTGGTCCAACAAGCTGTATTAGATCTATGAGTTTTCTAAGTACATGTTTTTATTTGAAGTAATTAAAAATGGTAGTCTTTCACATCAATCCTTTCTTCATGTGATGGAGCATTAAAGATTTTCTCCAGATTCTGTATTATTTATATTCCCTAAAGCCTTTAACAAGCTTACATGGCTCTTTCTTTGCCTGGAATCATGGTTGTTTTTTCCCAGAACAGTGAATCTGTTTCACAATCATTGGCAGACATGAGGCCAATAAGATAACATTTTCCACATGCTTCACATTCCAGTGTCTTGGAAGGGAGCTTTTAGATATGGTTTCTTAAAAGCAGTTGGAGGTTTGAATAAAAATGTCTCTGAAAGTGACTCCAAGTCTCAGTCAGTCTATTTCTTGAAACACTAATACCAATGTGTTGACAGAGTATGGCTATACAAATCCATTAGCAAAAGTCAACACCTGTTGAATAGAAAGCAAGAAACTCTTGTATGCAGCTGCAGCAGTACCAAAAAACATCTCAAAAACCAGAAAACCTAAAAGGTATTTTCCAATAACAAATTAAAAAGAGCATTTTTTTCACTTGCTCTTGCCCAGTCTAACACAAACTTTCCCAAGGAGTAGGATGTCATATGCTAATTCCCAATCTTCCCATGATGTCATTCATTTATTAATGTGCCAATTTATGTTTTTCAAACAAAAATGCTTTTTTTTTGTTTTCAGAGGAGAAATTGCCTCATCATCCATGAACAAACAAAGGAGATTTCATTTTTAATGTATCAAGTAGAACTTGATGAAACATAAGGTTTTTCCTTTTAGGCATAAGATTCTGCAAAGACCCTATACACTGTCAGCACTCAAAATCCAGAAAAAGAGATTATATTTCCTCCTGACTGCACTGGGGAAGAATACTGGTCATTCCACTTACTCACAGCAAATTATCATTTCAAAGCACCCCTTTGGAAGATGAAGTGTTATTAGAATGGCTCGTGAACATAATGTGTGCTTTGTGATTTTATTTTCTTAAAACTTCCGGATTCTTATGGTGTGTGGGAATTTCACAACAAATACAGACCCATGTCCCTTCAAATCTGATGCTGCAGTTCTATTGCAATGCAGAGGTATTGCATGAAGCTTTACCTTGCTGCTTCTTCGTCTGTGTAATAACCACAGTACTTAGACTTGGGAGTTTGGTGGGACGGAAATCGGTCATGGGGGGGCCATTCTTCTTCAGGGGAGGTGTTATGTTTCAGTATGGTGATTTGGCTTAATAAGGTAGTTAGGCTTTTACAGTGGTTTTTCTTTTCCTGTTTTTAATGGTGATATGTGTTTACCTTACAGAGAACAAGGTCAAAAAAAATTTTTTTTCTTTGCTGTGGTCAGTTAAGCTCCCGAGGAAGTTCATTCCTGCCTGTGTGCAGTCTCCAGGAGAGCTCTCCCCTGCAGAGCGGGAGGCGTTACCCTTCGCGACAGAATTCCTTTCTGCTTAAGTGGTGATGTTAGCTGCAGCTCTCACCCCAGTTTTAGCTGAGCTTGTGGATTTCCTCAATTTGAGCCACTAAGTGCCTTGAAGGTTTTGCTGTTGCATAGCTGGTCTATGGGAAGTGATCTCAAAAGCTGATGCATACTTCTTGCAGCCCATGTAGCCTGTGCTGCTGAAGAGAAAGCTCTCCACTAACAGCAGATCTCATCTTAGTGTATGTCATTTCAGCAAGAAGGGGAATTCCAGCAAAACACAAAGACACATTTTTACCTATCTTTTAAAAGGTAGCTCGTGAATTCTCTGTGAAGATTTTGAGTAATTAAACAGGGCAGTGATCTTGCATGGCATTTTTGTGCAGAAACACCAAGGCTGGGAAATCAATGCAGTGGCAGTTTTGGCTAAGGCCAACCACAGCGAGAACTGAAGGCCTTGGATGAGTGGCTGTCTCCAATCTGCAGGCCAGGTAACTACAGATACAAAAGGGGAAGTGTGGGGATTCCATACCAAGGAATTCCATGGTAATTAAGAGACCTTACTTTCTAGGTCGTTGCCTTCAGTTAGAAGGCAATTGACTCTTTCTCAGATGAGACTTAAAGACATCTAGACAGAAAGAAGACTGTGTGTCACTGTGTAATCAAGAAAAAAAGGGTAGAGGAATCAAAGAGTACATAAGAAAATATAAGACTGCTTTTGCAACCTTATGAGGAGGCCACTTACAGCTTGGCATTGGTCCTGCAGCCAGGTTAATTCCTGCTTAGCCTCCAGAGTTGAATGTTTCTGAGCAGGAGTAGAAGTCCAAGTTAAGTCAGATCCTTGGCTGAAAGTGGAGGGAGGCAGTGGTTGAGTTTTAAATGTTTCTGGGAGTTGAGTGTTACTTTACGTGGATTACCTAAGGCTTTCAGGAGAGACAGTCAACTGAACTTAAGCTCCCACTGTCAAAAATGGCAAGTCCTGCTCTCATCCTAATGATCCTGTCACTTCCCCTGACTTAAATCTAGCCAGACTGCTGATGATTGGAGTTAGTTCATCAGTTCCCTCTTTCCATCCAGCATAATCCACTTGGGCAAGTTTGTACTGAGCAAATCCATTTGATACATTTATGGAAGGTCCAGGGAGTTCAAAGCTTGTATGAGGACATGATGAGACCATGTTGCTGAGAATGTGGGTGAGGAAGAGAAAAAAAGAGAGGGAATTCGGAGGGAGGGTACATTTACCTATTTTGGAGTCATTAGATACACTGCACAGCTAAGGTAACCACAACATAAAGCACAGGCTGTTCAACATTTTGAGCAGATGTGAAGCAACACTGCAGTTAAGAGAAGCAGCCATGGTCTTTTCCCTGACTTCTAGTCCAGCCTCTCCAATGTTCTTCCCTTGCAATAGCAGCATACACGTCCTCACAAAACAAACTGGAGGGAACGTCTGGGCTGAAAACTGACTAAAGAGCAAAAGCTAATATTTTAGCTGGTCATCTCAGGTAGATAGTAACTAAGGAAAAGTAATCTTATACACAGAAGATATACTCCCACTCAGGAAAGAGTCAGCCACAGAAACAGTGCCCCAGCACAGTGCATCAAAAGGGAATGTTGAACACTGTATTCAGAAGCAAACAAGTTCTCACCGGTGTGGAACCAATTCATCTGGATGCAGCTTTGTCTGTCCACTGCATACAAGACCGGAGAAGTATTAGGATGCTCTGTACATACTAGATCACTGCAGTTTTCTCTCCAATTGAAAAACAAGGGGTGAGAACTGTTGCTTGCCTGAGTAAATGCCTGGTCCATTTATTTCCTGTGTGTGGCTTTCAAATGGCGAGCAATGTGGCTACAGTTTTTTGACTTTTTCCACATCTTCCTTTCATGAAGTTGTGCATAAAATTTTTTTCCCAGAGTTCATGAGTACTTATATCTCTTACAGACATGAGGTCTCTGCCTTCCGTTCATTATTGGTTGTGAAGGCACACAAAATACATTTCAGCTCTTTCCCACTACTTCTACTTTGTCTATAAGTTGTTTTGCCTTATTTCATTCAGGGGCCATAAATGAGTGGATTCTTGGGCCTTTGGGAACAGAGACTTGCTGTACTGGTGCAACAGGTGTACCCCAGCAGGATCCCTCTGACTCAGACACATTTTTTTGTGAGGTTGCTGGCACCATTGGGTGACTTTGGCAATCACTCCTGTTACATGTTCCAGCTCTTGCTGCCAATTTTTTGCTGTTCTGTGTGCAGAATCACTGTTGCCTCTAGTTGTTGGGCACAAGAGTGGATGCGATATAGCCCGGGGTGTGTTTTGGAGCTGGACATTCCTTGGCTCCTGCAGTCCTGGCTATTTTCTGTCTTCTATGAATGGCATGAGGGAAATTGATACTGAAAAATGTGAAAATATGAAATGTGAAAAAAAATCCCAGATTCTTGAAACTATCCTCTGTAAGTCTCAAGAACTCGAGTTTACTGGACTTGTATTTTTTCTTGTGGGGTTTTATCACTCTGGTTGAAAGGAAAACAGAAAGTTTCCAATTCAGTTCTTATGTAAATGGCAATGTATTGTCATAAAAACACTCACAAGATAGCCACAGTTGCCAATCTTCATACTCTCAGGCTGCCAGCGCCCAGAATCACAGTCACAATGCTTGGAAGCTTTCAGCATTTCTGAATTTGAGCTGAGCTTCTTGCACTGAAGCATCTTTAACTCAAACACTGAGCATTTGACAAGAGATATACTCTTTATTTTAGACTCGATCTGAAGAAAGTCTACATTACCACCCTGTAAGTTATAGTGAAGCAGTGTTTTGAATTTCTGGTTGGTATTAAACTTTAATTAATTACAATGTGAAGAAGAGCATTTTAGAATCATGTGATTTACTCACCTGGTCTTAAAAGCTCACATCATCAAATAAATATTTACATTAAATTTCTTTATTCTTGTTTGCAGATTTTTTGGCAAGTTCATAATTTTTGGTCCACAAACTGTATTTCAATCCACCAAAGAGAATCCACATTTGCATCCATGCAGTCCAGTTCAGAGCTGATTTGACTGGTTGTGGAGGTCATGTTACACTTCTCCTTGCTGCATAGGCATAACATCTGGAATCATGTTTCTTGTGTGCATGCTGTCAACTCAAATGTAAAATCTGTGTTCTGCAAATATTAAGCAGCACTTTTTTTTGTAATTTGGTACTCTGATAAGCATTTCTGCTATTTGCTAGTTTTTTGGGGAAAAGAATAGATATGCGTTGCTGAACTGCTGTAGGGTCAGCCATCAACACTTGTGAAAGCTTTTATTTTGTGTTATTTATCTAAATACAATTCTCAGAAATCAGAAAGTCACTACTTGAAAAATTGCACCACTGCCTCATTTAGAAGAGCTGAGAATTTACTGAAGCTTGACTTCTGCATAATTGAAATTATCTTACCACAAAGGAACCTGCACCGTTCATTAAAAGGAAACTGACACGGGTTCCTTTCAAACATTTTAACCTTTTTGTCTTCAGATGGTCTTGAATGAAAGAGACAGAGAAATGGGAAAGGAGGAAATATTTTCCTCAAAGGTACACTCTGTAAATAAAAATTACTGTTGCTTATGTTGGGAAGGATCTTTATGTGCAGCTGTTGCCACAAAACTGGAAGTTCTAGAATATTCAAAGTAAATTATATATAATGAACATATCCAATGTAGCTTTGAGTTTTGTTATTATGATGCCAAATGGCAATAACCAGTCAAGTAAAACGTGACCAGCAAAGGAGCAATGCCTCATTTGTTGCTTTGCAATGCAGCACAGAACAGTAATTAACAGAGACGCAAAAAGTAATCCAATATATCCAGCCTACTGGTGTGAGCAACATCTTGAGAATGCCAGTGCCAGAATTCCTCTGTTTTTTTATCTTCCAATTATGACAACATAGTCTTGCACTTTGCAGCTTGTTATCAGAATAAACACTATTTGCAGTTCAGGTAGCGTAGGAAAGCAGCCTGACATTCCATTTGCTTATCCTGGGATGCCAAAACTCAGGAAGGTGTTTTAGAGATTCTGGCTGTTTGTTTGCATTAAACCTCAGTGAAAAATGCAAGTGGACAGGTGCAGCCCTTATCCTTTAAGATGGTGCAAGGGAACAGCTTACAAAATCACGGACCGAGGCACTGTGCTCTCCGCTCCAACACAAGAACACATAGTCCAAAGCAATGACATCTCTGCAGCGTATGTTTTGGTGGCTGTTGTTTAATGATGATACATGAGTAAATGAAAAGGAATGAAAGTGAAAAAACAAATGTTGGAAAAAGAAGGCAGCAACACTGCACATAGAAAGCATGGCCTAAGAACATCACCTATAGGAAGATGCAGGGAACTTTTGAACAAAGCACTGACTGTGAAATAGCCTTGGCACAGCAAGGAAAGAGGTCTCCTGCTCTTTCACGCCTGCTGTCTTCTAGAAAATTGAGCATTATAAGCTTCTTATAAATAAGTAGATTTTTATCATAGACATGCGATCCTTGAATTCTCATGATCCAGTCAAGCCTGCAGGGCTCGCATTTTTAACTGCCCTTGCAGGTCTGGAGGTTAGCAATGTTATTACTCTCTGGGTTAATAAGCTTGCAGCCAGGAGGCAACTATTCCTTCCCATGTTTAAAGACAATTTAAACGAGGAAAAACACATGTTGATTTCTGAGTAGTATTATAAAATAGTATTTTGGTGTCTGCTTATGAAAAGTCACTGTTGACAGTACATTATAAAGGCAAACAGTGCAGTGCATCATCATGTTCATATTTGCTCCCTCTCCCAATATGTGTATCCTCTTTCAGCTATGCCATACATGCAAAAATGCTGTATTCTGCTGACTTTCTCCAAGGCCAAGGTTTGGGGTATAAAAAAGGTTCCTTTTAGTATGAATGAGAACCAAGCCCAAGACCACATAAAAATGTCTCTTCTCACCTCATGGGGCACTTTTCAGTATCTGCTTCCCCAACCTGTCATTCTGTATGCACACATTTGGTGTGTTTTCCTGGGAAGCAGCTCTGGGCACAGCTATAAGGGCTCTGTTGTTTGTGTGTTCCTCTGGCATCTCCACAGAGATGCAGAGAGGAGGAAGAGAGTCGCCATCATGTGCCCAGACTTTCCACACCTCTGGTCATATCTCTGTACTTTGACATTTCCTTCTCTAGAGTGTTGCTTCAATTTATCACACAATGTCATGGTAAAAAGCTAAACCTTTAAAGATGTATAAATTTAGTACAGCTACTCAGGAAGCTGAAATCATGATGAGACAATATTGTGAAGCCTTTAGAGCTAGCAATTACTAGAGCTGTGACACCTGATTTGGTCCTGGTGGAGAAAGGACTGTGCAGAAGAGGAGAAGGAAGAATGGTACAGAGACAGAACACGAGAACATTTGCAACCCCCATGAAGAGACACTAGAAAGGCTGAGGTTGTTTTATTACAGAGAAGAAGTCAGCATGAGTAATACAGTGGAAATATAAAAAGCAATGAACGATTTAGATATATTATTCCTATTTTCATGGCCGCGATGGTATCTGAATGATTATTTGGTTCTTGTGGCTTATTTTTATTAATTCTATGGTCTCTTTTAGCAGGTTTTTCATAAGTGGGTCTCAAAATACTTAGTGAAGAATGTATCTTTTTCAGGTTAATAAACATGAAATATATATTAAGCATATCATGAACCATATAGTAAAAGTAAGTGCCTGGAAAAAGTAGTAATTTTTTGTGTCAACTGTGAACAGTCCCATTACAGAAGAAAGAAGTAATTTTTGTGAAGTGCTTAAAAATATTCAGATTTCTGACTTGAGATGCAATCACTTGCTGAAGTTTCAGAATGTGCTACTTTCTGAAAATAATGTACCTTCCATTTGACATGTGAAAACAGGGGTCACATAACAAATTTAGGTCAGAGGATTCTATGAAAAGAAATTTATATTGTTTACAGAAAGTCTCTATCGTGAAGAATGGGCAAACATATGGATAACATAACAAATTTGGACTTGAAACCTGAAACCAAATTTTGAACCAATGGAAAGTGTTTATTTAACTCAGAAGAAAATCTCTGCCTGCATCTTCAATTTCTAGTCCCTGTACACAGCAGAAATATTCAAAATAACATAGAGAAGAAATTACACCATGATATTCTCATACAAACAGAACATGGACATATCTCAAAAAATATGTACTCTTCTGAAAGATAATGTGATTCATCACTCAGTGCATGCTAATCTAAAGTGTACCTCTGCACGCTACAGATATAATCCAAAGTAAAAGTAAAAAAAAAAAAAAAAGCTGTCTGGTAACCAGCCCAGTTTGCAACAACACTGACAGATTTACTTTGTGAACCTTTCTAATAAATATATGAGCTTGAGCTTTTAAGGTCTTACTATTTAAGCCTTTTTAAATACATATTTTCCATTTTGCTTGGTTTATTTTACATACAACAGGAAAGAAATTTGCGACTTTACTCTCAAGGGGAATTCTCATGATCTGAATTTTAAATTTTTCAAAGCCCTTGCTCACCGAAGCTAATTGCCTTTGCATCAAGACACTCCTAGAAAACAGACAGGATTTTTATAGGGCCCATGTGCATTAGGAAGTGGGACCCTTGCACTACCATGACAGCAAGAGCTTTAAGAGTGCAGTTGGTGTGCAACACTATTTTATATGGCATATTTTACCTGGCATTGAAAATGAGTAAGGAATGCCCTTGTGGTCTGTGGAGACGTCTCCAAAATAAACACGCAGTTGTATCTGTGATCATTAGTGATCTAGTCTGAAGTGAAATAGCATCATACATGCTAAGCTTGTATTAATCTGTTTACCAGCTTTTGAGTGTGTGTTGATACTAATCTGTTTTACCCATTTGGTAATTGGCATTTACCTAAGACAACCTTTTTGACTGCTTAGAAACAAAAGATTTCTAATTCTGTTATTGAATGGAACATTTTAATTGGTCACCTTCCACTATTTTTCATGTCTTCTCATAGAACAACATGGGCTGTTGTCTTATTTGATCTTATTTACAGTGGCATTAATCAGGGATGTATCTATTGAAGCCAATAGCATTATAAGAGGATTAGACTGGGGAAGGTGAGATAAGAAGCAGGCAATGCTAGCCCTGTGTTATTCAAAGCTGTTTTTGTGACATGAATGAGTATTTAAAGAGCTACAGGAGCAGGATTGATTCCAGGCTTTTAGAAAAACCTGTGAGTGGAGTGCAGTAGTTACACAGCAAATGTGTCTGTAGAAGCACAGAGACAAAAGGGGTATGTTCCCTTTTTGTAGTCAGAATATATTGTGGTATAAAAATTACTGTCCCAAGCCTGATTCTGCTTTGTGTAGGAGACCTGCCTGGATATGAACCTCCCGGGAGATTAGAGTGAGGCAGTTTTGTACATTGCTTTCCTAAAATATGTAATTAGTCATAATCATGCTTCACAACATTACACTCATTCTTCTAAGCATTTTTTTTTGTAACTTAGAGGTGGTTATTTTCCCATCTGAAAGTTAGGAAGTTTTCAGTATTTCAATCTATAAAAAACAGTTAGTGGGTCACAGGGACAATCATTTCTTCCTACATTTTATTACCATGAACAGAAAGAGGAATAAAAAGAGGAGACTCCCACGTCTTAATATCTAGCCTGTGAGTGCTTGTGCTTAATGAAGGCAAAGTGCTTGTTTTTTTTTTTTTTTTCTGGATTAATACATTGTGAGCATTAAATAGCCTGTACCATTCACTCCTGCACCCTCTTGGCACTTTCCACTATTTCTCAAGATTGTTTCACAGTCTACAAGAAGCCCTCTAACGAATAACGGGGAACTTGCTCAGTTTTGCCCAAATGCTGGAGCCCCTCTGCCCTGTGCCCATGGAGGAGGGGAGGATAGGCCATATCTGTACACAGATCTGGGCAGACATAGGTGGACCAGAGCAGCATTTGCCAAAGATCCTCTTTGATGCCATAGGATTTACCCCAAGACTCCAATGTTTTTATATATTAAACTGAATGATGTTATGCAGCCTCATACTGATGCTGAATGGCAAATCCTTATGTAGGCAAGGCAAAAAGTGTTTTGAAGTTAAGTATAGTTACTCATTGCTATGTATAGCACTCATCCTGTTGTACAAGCCTCATTTGTTAAACAGTGTTTGAACTGTGCTTTTGGCAACAGTATTTTACAGCACAGCATGCCCTTGGTATATTCACTATATGTTATAGCATCAGGAGAAAGGAAAAGGACAAAAAGGACTACAAAGGCATAATACCTTCTGAGGCTGAGCGGCTGTGAAGAAGCCCAGGCATCAACTCCTCCACTTACAATTGCTCACCACAGCTCTGAGTACGCAGTCCTGTGAACATCAACAGTGGTTTTCGGGTGGGCAGAAATATCTTTTTCGGCAGTTATGGTGAAAACTTCACAGAGAACAGCTTTTCCTATAGATTGGTCTGATGGTCTCCTCTGGTCCTGCAGTGAAGGTGCAGCTGTTTCTGATGCAGATCTGGGCTGTTACCTCCCTGCATTTAAACAATTGAGCCTTTCCCATGTCAGCACCTTTATATTTCAGCCTGTGTGATAGAGCTGCCATCCTTCTCACTTGAATGTCCATTACTTGGGAAATTTAGACTCCCTGTGGAGGAAGCACAAATGGAAAAGGGGGTGGATGGGTGTGCAAGAGAGTTTCATGCTTTACATCTGTCCAGCTGAAGATGCTGATGTTCCCAAACCCACTCAGGAGTTAAAGGGATACTTCAGCAGCCTGTCAGTACCAGGATGTGGATGTAATTTTCTCAGTGCCATGAAATATTCTCATTTCCCGTAGACTGCAGAGTGGAATCCCACTTGCCCCTGGGTTTAATAGAGACACTTTGCTGTTGGTTATTTTTCTGGCAATATTCTTTAGTTTTCATCAGTTTCTAATTGATTCCTGATATGGAAAGCCATGTATGTGTAGCTGTGAATTTAAGAGATATGAAATCCACATGTCAATGGGTACAGTCACAGAAAAATGAATAAATGCAGAGTTAGTATGGCTTTTTCAAAATTACTTCCTTCTTCATTAGTGGTCCTGGAAAGGAGAGGAGGTATACCGTTTGAAAGCATGAGGGAGCACCAGGCAGTTGGAGGGCAGGCATGCTGAGCAGGCTGCAGCTCTGTGACATGATTCCTAATGAGCAGGGATCAACATCCATTGCTTCAGCTTGCCAGATCGGTCCCCACTCTCCCATGTGCTCTCTAACCACTCCTTCAAAAGCATTTTTTAAACTCCAGGCTGCTGGAAACTCACAGGCTTCATGCAACCACAAAACCTTACACACAAACACATAAAGAGCAATGAAACGATAACTGTTCCACTCCATCATTTAATGCTTATTATTTAGAAGAGATTATTCATCTTAGTTTTGTTTGAAAGAAAAGTGATGGATTTTTAAAAATTTTAATATATTTTTCCAGTTCAGAAGGTTAAGAACAATCCTGTGCCTGTGAGGGGAAGAAAACAACAAGAGAGAAAGAAAGAAGGGGAGGAAAAGAACAAGAAAGAAAGAAGGGAAAGAAAAAACATAGTCTGTCCAAGTATGGGTTTCAGAGGGATAGCTCTAGCAGTCTTATTCTTCCCTCCTTCCCTTCCTCACTCTCCCACCCCTTTGTGTGCTAAAGTTACAACCCAAGAACTTGGAGTCATTTCAAAGGAGCGTCACTAATGAAGACCACATGTGCACTGCTCCTCTTGTTCGGCGCGGAACAAAGCGGAACTCTGAGAGCCTTCTCTCTACGGGCGAAAAAGAGGTCTCACTCTCGTCCTCGGTTACCCACCCACAGTTTACAAACGAGGCTTACTCAGGTAATGACCACTTGATAGTAGAGCATTTTCATGGAGAAATCAATTGTCTTTCTAATAGGAAGCTGAAAGGCGGAGACTATGTGTCTGCTTTGCCAAAACATCAGCGGCAACACCCAAGCACCCACGTGTTGATACTGCCACAGCCCTTGGCCTCCATCCTCACACAGCAGCAGCATTTTTAGCTGTAGCATTTTTCCTTTGTTTTTTGCATGCATTTCCCGCATTTTCCCTGGAGCTGCATGAAGTCAGGTCTGTGTAAATGCCTGTGAAGGAGGGCTGCAGCAGGGCCTCTGCCTCTTTTCAGAAGAACATAAGCTGAGGAGGACACTGAAATCCAAAATCAAAACACGTCATTTCCCATCTCTGTTGAAAATTAACAGTGTTTCAGGGAAGACTTTCGCTAAGCAATAAGCAGTCAGCTCTCACAGGAATAATTTCATCAGGCAAAATAAGGGAAACTGACACTGGAGTTTGTAATTTCACGTCCACTTGATTCTCCCTTTCAGCAGTCTTTTGCAGTTTAATGCTGCCCACTCCAGCAGTGGCCATCTGGGAGTGAGGCAAGTGACTGAGGAATCCCTCAGAGAAAGCATTTAGGCCCTTGCCGTGCTCGTGAGGGGGGCAGCTCTTGCTCCTGGCTGAGCTTCCAGTGCTCTCAGTCCCTGACAGTGGCTAACAGCAGCTGTACAGAACAGTGCCATATGGGTTTGGTAGGCCAGCCTCACTTCTATGGTCCTCATTCTACAAGGATGACATCAGTGAGAGATAGTATTGGTCTCCTTAGACAAGCCAGGTGGCAACTCATGGACTGCTGTCATATCAGAGCACAGACTGTGTCACTGGGCAACTGAGTGTCTTCCTTCCTGCATGGCATATTAGAGGAAAGTGGCTGGGAAGGGGAATAATTTTCAAGTTTTAATTCCATAGACATCCAAAAAGGGCTGGGGAGTCTAATAAGGAGAGGGACTGACTATGTGAAGGGAGTGGAGAAGAAGCCAGCTGGCTGAGGGACTTGGAAATATGGCGTATATTTTTTTAGATTGACTTTTTAGCAAGAATTAGCCTGCTGCAGTCATGCTATGTATGCACAAGTATGCTTCATGCTTAGAACCCTTGGCCAGATTTTGTTTATTAAAACACAGTGAGAGAGCCAAATCTCCCAAACTCCTGGCATTAGTAGAAGCCAGGTATATCTTAGGACACAAAAAAGCTGCCCAGAAGTTACCTATCTACTTACAAGCTGACCAAAGAGCAAGATAAAAGCACCCAAAGATAAAAGCCCAGCTGTGGTGTCAGACCTCATTGGATATAACCCTACTGCTGTCTCAGACAGTCAAGAATTATAATGAAATAAATAAAGATGAAAAAAAGATAAAATAAGCAAACAAATCCGAAACACATCAAAGCCAGTGTGCAGTAGTGGTTGCTGCTAAAGCTGTACCTATTTTCTGACAGGAAACTCTTCCGCCACAATTGCCTTTCAGAGCCATTTCTGGTTACCAACAGTATAGGGGTTTGTTTCTATAACAAATGTATTCCTCTGGATGAAACCACTAGTATTAAAAATAAATGGGAAGAGGGAAGTGGATTCTATGAAAAAGTGACTGCAGAGGAAGAGAAGTGACCTCTGTGTGTTGGTTAGTGAGAAAAAAATTAGTGGAAGCATTTGAAGGATCATAGAACTTTATATAAAATCACTTTTAAGTACAGTATTAAACTATAGTGTATATATATAGAAGACATAGTCTGAGGATGGTTGTTTCTTCATAAGTGATCTAGAGTTAACAAAGCATTCCAGGGTTTTATGAAAGCACTTTTAAACAAATAAACATTACCCTACAGTGTTTACAAGCTAAGCACTTCAACATAATCTCTATGCATGAGAACCTGAGAGGAAAACAGATTGAAATCCCTTGATAAACTATTTTGTTTAATTGCTTAACCTCATGGCAGCAGAGAAAAGCAGATACAATAAATAATGGAAAAAATGTTAAATTTCTAGTACATTTCATCACCCAAAGTGCAGTTTGGTAATCAACATGGAGCACTTAAAAATTTCAATTCAGGAAGTTTATAGTGGTATCTGGACCTATTTTTTGAATAATATCAAAATGGCTGAGGTTTCTTTTTCCGGCATAAAGTGACAGTATTTATGCAGACAGAGGGGTTGCCACAGCCCTTGGGCAGTTCTTTGAAGCCTTGCCAGGTTGCAGTCTGTTCATCAAATGAAGCATCTCAAACATTTTTGCTGCTTCTGGATTCCTTTTCTCCCCACCTTTTGTTGTTGTTGTTGTTTTGTTGTAGTTGTTTGTTTTGTTTACACAGTAAGCTGAGGTCGTGGCAATGTCAGTTCTGTGAGGCCAGCCCCGGGCATGGCTGTGCTGGCTGCCTAGTGCTTCCAACACCAGTCCCATAAGCATTATCCCAGCATGGGCTGCCACCTCTGCCACACCTCCTCTGAGCCATTTTACAAGAACAAGACACTGACTGACTCTACAACCTGTTGAATCAGTGTCAAAATTAATCCTCTTTCTGAAGAACTATGTAGCCCAATTAGCAGCGGTGCTTTGGGTGTTGGCAATCTCCCTTCTGTTACAAATATCACCGGCACTGCTGTGCACAGACACGGAGGCCATTGCAATGCATGTGTGTAAATACATTTTCCCATACCCAGGATAGATTCAAATGGAGGTACGCATGTGGCAGTAGATACATTTGTTTGAAAGCATCTGTCTTTTTATCAAGGGGAGAGCTAATACTACTAAACATCAAGGCAGCATATTATTCATTAATTTTGCTCCTGCAATAGTGATACGCAAGAGCTTGTGAAGTGATAAAGCATTTTACGTTTTCGAAGGTAAAGATAGTCACAGCAGGATTGGCTGGGGAAGCAGCCCAGTTGATTCAAACAGCAGTAACATTTTCTTTGAGTGAAGATGAGCTTTGAAGTGGTAATATCTGTTTCATGGCTTTTCAACCCATTTTTGTCAGAAATTCTATCTCTTGCCCCTTAACTGTCAATAGAAATTCCCCTATCTCTTTAAAATCACAGTACTGACTCATTCTGTTTGGAAATAGAAAGCTACTTTGACTTACAGGTTCAGTTGCTGTTGACTCAAAAGGGAAGAAGAAAATGCAGAAATTGACAATTAAAACATTTCTTAATCCAGGAGCTACTAACAGAAAAATGCCATTAAGGAACAAATGGCATTTGTTCACCAACTTTTAAAAATATTTCTTCCCAGCTGGGGTTTAGCTATGCATGTATTTTCTAGCAGATGCTTCCATGAAGACAAGTGAATCTGGATGTGCTCTTTGCTTCAGCAGTTGTATGAGGCACTGTTCTCCTTGCCTGGGATCTCAGAATGGGGCCAGGGCAGGATTTATGTGTCATCCTGTCCTCATCAAGGCATCTGCAGAATATCTGCCATCAAAATGAGAGCAGCTCTTATTTCCTCACCCATTTGGCCAAAAGGGGAATAATTCAGTTATGCTGGCAGAGATTTCTTTTTCCAGCAGATTGTGGTTATTCACAGTTCAACTTTTTGAACTTTAAAATCTCCTCTGTCACAGATATGTGTAAATATGATGGAAAATTAGATGAAAAAGTGCTGCTCAGACACAGTAAGAAAACTATCTCTGGTCACCACTGTGGTTCGGAACAGGGCTGACTAGTGAATTGGATGCAAAGCATGACCTCTCTGCTGCCATAACCACACCATTTCAGGAGCTCAGTTCTGGAGACCTTTTTGATGAAAATCGTAGAAACATGTGGCTGAGGAGACCTGTGAATGTCTCGTTAAGACATCATATCTTTGTTGTACCTGGCAGTGGAAATCCCTTGTCCTTCTGCAGGAGTCCTCCCTATGCAGATTTCAGTCTCTTCTATGGATGTATCAGAAATGCTTTGAAGTGTGACTGCTCCATTCCTCCCTCCTTAGCAGAAAAATAAATCTCCAGGGAGATGGGAATTTCATGTATGATAATTTAGCTGTCTTCCACCAGCCTTTAGGCATTGATTATCAAGTATAGCAAGTGGTCTCTCCCATGTTAGTGTGCTCTCTGCCTTTCCACCCTTCAGCCCTGAGTTTCAAGGATTTCAAATCTTTGTGCTGCATGTCCATGAACAAGGAAAATCAGGGGATTTGATCAAGCAAGGCTTTTTAAGCAATAGATAACATTCTATGCTAAAAATGAGCTTTTGCACCTGAAGAATGCATATTGATGTGGTCACCTTAAAAAGAAACATCTCTGGTTTTTAGTCTGATTGCCAGTGATTGTGCTTGAAATGATAAATTATATGCTGGGAGGACAAGGAGAGAGATGATGGACCAATGGACAGTCAAGCTCTCTCCCTGATAAAATCAAGCAGTTGCTGGAGGAGTTGCCAAGACCAGTCCTATGAAAAGGGCCACAGAGAGACCCTCCCGAGGCCCTTACCCATAAGCATGACACTCTGTAATACCAGGGGTGAGGAGGGAAAGACCACAGGAGAGCAGGTCTGGGTATGCACACAATGATGGAGGTGAGTTCTGGAAAAGCAGATACATTTTAAATGATCTTTCAAGGCTCCCTCTTAGGAAGTATTAAGAGATTTCCCACAAACAGAGAAGCTGATCTGGAGCTTTCTTTAGCAGCTGCTTGTTTAAAAATCAGTTATGTCCTTCTTTAATCTGAATCCAGGTGAAGCCGGCTAGTAATGTTTCTGTTAACCCTCATTAGAAAGTATTATTTTTAATTCCTTTGCAGCAAGGTGACCTATAAAATGAATATAGGGTCATAACACTACTTGGACAATAAAATGTGAAGAGCACAGCATTTTTTTATTGCTCATATTAAGAAGGGAATTTTTGCACTCGGTGGTTATAAGTGTGAAACAAAAGTGCAATTAATTTAAGTTGCAAGATCTTTTTAAAAGTTTTTCTTGCCATCTTTTTGTCCAGATGCTCATACTCTTCTATACCTGTTTTCAGAAAAAACAAGTAGCTGGTGCAGTGTCTAACTCTGTGCAGGGGAGTTTGCATTGTCTGATTGTAAATTTGTCTTATTAATGTGAACAGAAGGCAGCTGTAAATCTCTAGCAAAGCTTATATTTGGGAGTCAGACCACCACGATTGCTAATTTGAATTGTATGATTCACTTTAAGATTTCTGAGTCCCAAAGGTTACTTGCTGAAATTTTTATACCTTGTTTGCAATATTTTGCTAAGTGCAATAACTGAAGACCAGATCAATAAACTGTGTAAGTACAAATATTTCCATCCCACCACATAACATAACCTAGACTGAACTCTATGAGTTTAAATGGAAATGATGAGTGTTCTCTTCAAATATCACTACTGAGTTGGCAATGGTGAAGGGGATTGTGTTTCCTGACTACAATAGGCTCTGTCTCAGCTGAAAAGGGGTTCTTATTTGGATATAATGACCATTGAAAGTCAGGTTAACTTTCAAATTACCACTCCTTTCTGAGTCTACGTGTTTCTCTCTGGTGTTTGAGTGAAACTGCTCTTTCTTTCCCACCCCTTTCCTGCACGGTCAAAATTCTGCTCCATGAAGAAATGTTTACATTGCAGAGCCCTAGTAAGAAGGGCAAGAACTAAGCATAAAGCAGAATCATCTGATCTGAAGACCCTGTGCATCTGAAGCGAATAAAAACTCATTTCCAAGCTGTGACTATAGATGTATATGTAAAGAGATACTTGTAAGATCTATGTAAGGTCTATGCTCTGTGGTTATGTTTCCTTTGAGAAAAGATAGAAGAATGATGACTCTTCATATCCACTGTACTTTGGTTAGGCTAATTACTAGGAACTTCATGAATTTGCAATGGGTTTGCAATAAATAATTTATCCAACATATTGAAATCTAGTTTTATATTCACTTAGTGCATTATATCTGTAAACAAACGAAGGACTTAACAACCATGCACAAATCTTTGAAACTATATGGAGGTTTGGACCTCAGCCTTGAATCTCAAGACCTTCCCAAGAGGCCAGTACCTGCTGAGCTAGAAGCTGAACTGTGTTCTGACTTATCTGATCCCCCTACCCCTAGGTGCTTGGGCCACTTAAGCCTTCTTGACTCTGAAGCAGCTCAGCCTGGCCCGAGGCAAGAGTAGTGGAGCTTTAACTCTGTGATTGCTTTGTCCAGGCTGAGTGAACCAAATGTCTTTGAAATAGAGAATGATGTAAAGGCCCCCTTCTTTGACCACAGTTTTTTTCCACTTATAAGGAAATGTGGCCAGCATGAGAAAGACTGCATCCCTTCCTCATCTGACAGGCTGAAGACAGGGTCCTGGATCTTATAAGAAGCCAAATATGGCAGCATCAAATTCTAAATCCAAGCTCAACTGTGGACTTCAAAGGTGGACTGGACAGTCCCTGCTCCAGTCTGCATATAGACAGCATTTAATAGGCTCAATGCCCTTGTCAGCATTTTCTAAACAGATGCTTGAGGTACAGGCGTCATGGTGGCTTTTCAAAGCAGAAACAAAACCTCATGAAATCATGATTTGTAACTAGAAAATTCCAAAAGCTGGATGAAAGTCCTGTTTGTGGGAATTCACTTGATGAAGGAGAGTAGAATGGTGATGACTGCATGGCAAATCCCTCCATGTCAGCATTAACATGGCTTGGTCTCCCTTTGCTGTTGACTGACATTTGCACTTCGGTTCTCCCTGCTGGGGCCATTCAGACACTGAGTGATTTGGAGCCGGGCAAGGATCAGTCTCACCTCTGACCAGCTGGGCTTGTCTCTGCAACACTGCCAGGCGTTCACAGAGGTCTTCTGGGCAGTGTTCATGACCACACACTGTCCTCATGTGTTTCCCCAGTGCTGCTACAGAAGCAAGAGTCATTGCATGGAGAAAAGTTTTCTGAATAATAGCCATGGAGGTGGGCAGACTTTCTTCATATAGAAAAGCAATAGATATTCAAAAAGTGATAGGTAAGATATTCAGTGCAACTAAGCTCAATGTCAGAAAAATCAGTATTGTTTGGCTCTAGGGAAAGTCTGACATGGAATGAACTGGCAGTTGCTCTGCCTCCAGGAACTGGTCTGTGATTTGGATGACAAAGGGAAAGGAGGTGAGGTTATCCTTTCAGCATGCAGACTGACTTTATTGCTGTATCGAGAAATATGTCGCCTCTTGCAGATCCTGCCTCCTTCTTGTCCCAGTGTTGTGTGTGGGCAGGTCAGGAGGAAACAACACCAGTGCTGCTCTGATGGCTTCTGCAAGGAGGAGGGAAGATGAGTAGACCTGAAAACAGCAGGGTGCATTTACAGACTGCGGCCTGACACAGCTTATGATCCTTTCTCTGGGATTTCTACAGTGTGTGGGAGTGGGAACTCTGTGCAGTCTGTGGGGCCCTAAATATCTCTTTCTGGCTAGGAAGTGAAAGAGGACCGAGGCAGGTTGGACTCTTCCCATAGAATTTCCATGGGTTCAAGGGTGACCTAGGATGTAGAATTTAACTGATCTACATGGCCTGCCCTTTTGAATTGGAATTAAAACCTTAATTCAGATTTGATTTAGAGTGTGATGAAAAAAGAAATACAACAAGTCAGTAGCAATCTATCTCACCGTCTCAATTTTCTCTATACATGGGGTGTACCATGTTAATGCCAGTCCTGTCACTCTGGAGAGTGGACAGAAAGCCACCTGCCTGAATGGGGCAGCCAGCAACATTCCTCCAGACCTTGGGATGAGATTTGATCAGCCAAGGGAGAAAAATGTCAACATCTGTCTGTCACTGCATGGCCAATTATAAATTTTTTTCCTGCCTCCCTAAGCTGCAGTCAGACAAAGCCACCAACTCCCGGCTTTGTTGCCTGCACCATTTCCCACCACCACTCCACCTCTGATATGCTAATGGCAAAACTGAACGGTTTCCAGCTGGAAAGGATCTTTGGGCACATTCATTGGGTCAACAATTCCAACTGCTGCACTGGGGCTCTGCCTGCTGTGCCAGGACCTGGTGCCAGGGGGCTTCCCTCCTTTTTTGGAAAAAAAAAAAAAAAAAAATGGAATTGACCATCTGACTGTCTTGGTGCTGAGAAACTTAGCTGAACAAATTATAACACTAAAACAGATCTACTCGCCTCGTATGGTTTTCTGGACTGACAAGCAATAAGCCAGGCCATGTTTTTCAGCTTTAATTTCTGTCTTGCTAGATGCAGCCTAGGAGCTGAGAAAGGACAATCCCATCTCTTCTTCAGAGCACTACAGAGCAGTGAGGTAGTTACAGAAATACTGCTGTGTTTATACAGTTGGCTTTACATGCGTTTGAGCAGAAGTAACATTGACAAACAGCCTTTTGTTTAGAAAATAAACCCTGTCATACATGCAATGCCGGACACGGAAAGCAAACTTGATGACCTAATCCTATCTATTGTGTAGCAATAGTAATGCACTTAAGTAGTAAGCAGAAGAATAATTACAGAGTTTATTGGGTGATGAGTTTCCCATTCACTGATGTTGTGGAAGTGCCAGGGGAAATAGGCTGTAGCACCAGAGACAAGGTGCTTGTAAGTCTGTGACAAATTGATTTTGAAGTATTTATCTCTTATAATTAATCACCTGAACTAAGCGTGACTGCTGTGAATAATACACCATCATTGCTTTATAAAAAAACTCAGTGAGTTGGTGGGTTCTTGGATAATAAAATTTGAAACACTTTGACAAGCAAACTAATGTTTATAAGCACAGTAATATGCCATCATTATTCAAAACAATTATGACATATACAACTGTGTCAACTTTGACTGCAAGCAGCCTGTGTAAACTATTGGACCTGAGACCAAATGACATGAGATAAAAGCTAAAGAAATTTAAAAGCTGAATAAGCAAACAGTCTAATGGTCCGATAGCTTCCAGCTGACACTGAGCAGGGACTCGGGTAAAGCTGGATGAATACTCCAGCCAAGAAAAGAGTGATAGTTGTAAGTGTTGTTTATGAGACCACAATTTAATATCATTTGCATGGTAAATAGTGCTGTAATAAAAGCTGACCTTTGCACAACTTGCATTATCTTCTCTTTTTAAAACATGCTGGTGAGAGTAACAGAAAGATGAATTGTCTGGACCCAGAACCAACTTCACAGTGAAGACTCATATTTATTTATTCACACGCAGAAGAATTATTGAGATGAACATTTTCTTCTCATTTTTAAAGATGTACATCTTTGTCAGTTCTCCCTGTTCTGGCTGTGCTGGAAGGCACTTAGTCGTCATCACCTGTTCCATGGTCTTGCAGCTCTTTCTTGCATGTTTACACTGGCTTCCACCACTGGACGTCCCCTGCAGTGTTCACCCAGACCCTGAGAAGTGCTGCCAGCAATGTCTTCTGCTGCTTTCCAGGGAAGGCCTTTTATAAAAAGCATGCACAGCATGAAGGAGGAAGCAGATGCAGACTTGCTCTGCACACTGCTCTCTAGTTCCTGGCATATGGTGGATGGTTAAAAAAAAAATGGGTCTGAATGGTGTGAAAATCTATTCGTCCTGTATCACAGAAGATAAATTATTTCTTTCTGGTCATATGCTCTGTGTCATATGCTGTTATGAAGGAATGCTTTAGACTTATAGGCTGTACAGATCAGAACAACCCTCTGTACTGACTTTCTGCATGACAGAGACCAAAGATTTTCATTCAAACAAATTTTTGTCTGATTGGTCTTGTACCTTTAATGACAGAAACCTAAGCATGATTTATGATTATAAGAGGACAGAAAATCCAGCATGACTATAAGTATGCTGTCTCAGTAGCATGTTGTTGTTTGCGTTAGAAAACTTTATCCATGGTCTGACATTTTCTCTCTTTAGACTCTATATGCTGGTGTTTGGTACACTGGGGCCTGGGTTCACAGTTCCTCCTGCTCATTTGTCCCACACCTTTTGTCCTGTTCCCCAAGGCCATGAATGTCCTGCCCATGTTCAGGGTGCATGGAACAGCCCAATGTCCTTCTGGGCATCCAAGAGCTCCTGTGAGGCAGGCAGTGCTCAGGAAGGTGGGTTCCATCCTCCTTAGTCCTCTCCCATTCCCTGTAAGTCTGCACCTGCTCAAATGATCTAGAAAGCTTTTCTTTGATAAAATAAATAGACTCAGTTTAATTTAATCTCCCTGGCACACATCCAGGAATCACTTTTTACAGTGCTTCTCTGAAAGGTCTTTAATTTGCCAGAAGCGTTTTTAAAGTCCAGGCCCTGCATTGTGACAGGCAATGTACATTTGTAGTAAAGAAAGGTGGAAAACCACATTCAAATTAAGCTGAAATTAGCCTCAAATTTACTATTTAATTTTCATTTTTCTTCCTTGGCTTGTTTGTTGCTACCTTTAACTGAGGAGGTTTTTTAGTGTGTTGGTCAGTCCTTACTCTCTGCTTATTCCCCAAGGATTCAGATAAATTGCCTCACACACCATATACTACCTCAAAACACATAACTGAGATAAGCATCCAATGACATATAATGAAGTTTTCCTCCAATATAATACAACCAATATTGATATGTATTATAAGTGTTTCTCTTTGCCAGTGGTGAACAAACAGATTTGGAGGAAATCAGCACTCTCTATTATAGATTATTATTACAATAATTTCAAACCTATAAGCTTTCTTAGCCTTTGCTTCCCTAAAAAAAACCTGCAGTGGGTGAGGGAAACCATGTGTTTCTGTGTTTCTTTGTGTGTGCGCATGTATGTAGAACTCTACATCTTCATAATTCTGTGGTGGCAATGAATCTGGCTTCACTAGCTGCAGCACAGCCACCCCTTTTTGTTGGACCTTCTACTTCTCAGGAAACTCGCCCTAATCTTTCGCTTGCAGGCAGATTCAGTCGCATCACCTGCATATCCTCTTTGTTCATCCCTTAGGTCTGAAAAGACTCTGCATCAGATGCCCCTGCTCCAGCACCTGGGAGCTGGCAAAAAACATAGTCCACAGACTGGTTGCTGAAATACGTGGGGATTTACATATGGTGTGAAGGACCAGCCTCGGGGAAGGAGGAAGACTGGTCATCAGTCTTCTCCAGAAGCACTACCAACTGGGAGATCCTGTTCCCAGTTACATCCCAAATTGACAGTACTTGGCTGCCTTTTTTCCTCTCCCCATCATTCATACTGCAGATAGATCTATGTCTCCAACAAAACAGAGTTTGTTCTTTAAAAGAAGTGAAACCAGAAATTGATCTATATCATATATTTCCAGAGCTGGGCTTTCGGACAAAGCCACCAAGACACCTCACATGATCAGCCACTGAGAGTTACACTCCCGGAGAAGGGGTAACCCTACACTTTGTAATTTATATGAGTTGACCATCCTCACAGACACTGGGAAAGCAATGATGCATCGGACAGTCTCCTCTGTGCTGCTCACAGAAGTGTGCTGCTTGCAACGTGGTGAGAGCAGGCCAAAGTCTTCCCTTCCAGATATATTTCACACTGCTTTGTAGACATTTGTCTGCCTACACTTCACAGTGGGGAATTAGACCTCTCTGAGCAAATTTGGTACTGGACTTCTTTCTTTGTTGTACCAGAAAGCATAGCAGATCCATTACATCTTGTGAATCTGCCTTTTGTTTTGTTTTGTTAGCCTTTGGATGTGGGGCACAATCTTCTGCTGACCAGGTCCTGTTAGATTTAAGGCTGTCACGAGGGAAGGGAGGAAAGCATTCGAGTAAGTAGAGAGGGCTGAGGCAATACTAATGCACCTCTCCTTGCATCCTTGACAAATATCCTTTACAGTGTTAATCTTGTGGGAAGTGTGCTCATCAACAACATTATTTAATAGGATGATGCCTGAAAATGCCAGGATTTACTAGACAATGACCAAACCTGTGGAAAGAAGAAACTGTTGCCTTATTGCAGAGAGCATTGAACACTGGCCAGACCCAAAATAGCCTTGTATGTATCTGAAAAGGCTATTGTTTTTCAGAGGCTGCTATTTTTGTGCTCATACAACAGTCACAGAGATATATCTGACCCATGAAAAGCCTGCATCCCCTATTTGATTTGTAATTGCAGTAGCTGTAGTTAGTATAGCCTCACACACAAACCCAAACAATTGTTCTTCCTCTCAATAGGTTTAGAATGCTGACAGGTGGGGAACAGGATGCATGCTAACATATATATACACACATATGCCAACACACGTGTACGTATATATCTTTTTCCATCAAATACGTCATGAATATAGCCCAAATATGGAGCAACTGAAATAAAGTAACAGGCTTATTGCCATAAAGTCACATTAGAGGCTGAAGTCAGTCACACTGCAGCAGCTGAAATAAGCTGAAAGCAAAGAACAAATAAGTACACAATCTACCCTCTTGTTTTCTCTGACTGAAAGTATATTTAAATTGTTCAACCTACTCTTGAAATTTGAAGCAGCAGCATACTTTTGATTATGGTGTGAAATAAGGCATAACTCTTCAAAGAGGATGTGTAATGATTTCAGAAGCCTGCTTTCCCTTTTGTAGATTATACATAATACCAGGCTTTGGTCCAATTTCAATTTTAGTGAATATTGGGGAGGCGAGAGGAAATGTTTATTTTAGCAACTGGGCAATTCAAATATTTTTTTCTCAAACACAGAGGCTCTCAAAAAGCTCCACAGCCACCAATTCAATATCAGAGCTGGGGATCGAGTGCCCGTGGGCTTCAGCAGGGTTTGTCTGTGGGCATGGGATAGTAAGAGCTGTGCAGAGGAAATCTTTGCCTCACATCTCCTGCAAGCTGCTTGACCTCAACTAGTTGAAAAGGTCCAGGAAAGCAGGTGACCAGGACAAAATTGTTCTTACAGGGCAGCTTTCTTTCCTTTTTCAATAGCTTAGTGCCATATCTAACAACATGTCATTCATCCTAAACACAGTGAAAGCCTATAAGGCTGTCATTATTTTTTCCACAGTCTTTAGACCTGATATTTTAGAGACCTCAATTCAACATGAAAAATCTGCAATATGGCTTTTGATACATTTATACTGGAGCAACAAACACTCTGTGTTTATTCAGGAATGGCCTATGGGCTTCAGATGCTGGGGGTAACAAGGCCTTTTCTTCAAACAGAGGCAGATAGACTGGTGTCAGAACTGGGAAGAGTGTGTTTGGCTGTTGGCCCATCATCTATAGGAGACCTTGCAGTGCCTGTTTAGGAGAGAGTCCCTGCCAGGTGCCTGCTCTGCCTTTTTTCAGAGGCCATTACTGTCCTGGGATCAGTGGAATGAAGTCTTCTTCCAGGGGAACCTGTGTCTGAGCTCAAATCATTGATGAATCTTGCCTGAGACAATGGTGTGTGTAGACCTCTGCCAGCCCTGCTGTGGGAGGAGTAAATGGGTAAAGGGTGGTGAAGCACCAGAAGGCTGAGGACCAAAATTATCTTCAACTGCTACATCACAGTTTACATCCGCTTTTTCATGGTGCCTGTGAGGAATCTACCTTGTCCACAGTAACTCCAGTTTCCCATAGTATCTGCTTTGATTTCTCATTGACATTGCAAAGCAACAAGGAATTAACACTACTCTGCCCATTCTCTTCATTTCGTGCCTATGGCTTTTCTAGCAGTAACCATCTATGTACATTTTCCAGCATTCAAAGAAGAAATTGAACACCTATACATGACGTGAAATTTCTCCCTCAAACACCTTCTGCTTTGTTTATTCCTACAAATTTCAATTGCTAAAAGAGCAGATGGCCTGGGTATATTAACTTTATTATTCACAGCAGAAAAGATACTGTAGCAGGGGAGAACATGCAGTGCTCATATTTTTGTAAATAGCCTAGTGATATCTTTAATATAGGAAGATGATAGGTTTGTCTTGTACTGGGAAAGCTGAGACAGCTCATAGGTTTAGGTGTAATTCACAGTATCAGGTGCAGCACACAGTAATCTTATTTGATGATGTTTTATGCCTGCTCTGGTTCTTCTCTGTGAATAATGGAAGATGGCACTGCCAGAGGAGAAAGGACAACTTCTGCTGTTAGTTCCATTGGCAATTTCTTTCCATCTAACTCTGAGTTGTTTTGTCTTATAGAGCCTTGTTCTATTTCTTTTATCTGAATTTTTTGTGAAATACAAAGGAAGAATATTTATGCATTCTTTTCTCCATCGTGAGCACTCCAATCACTGGCTCTGTGTGTGTGTGCACCAACATGAGTGTTGTGTTCAAGGATTGTTAAATGTCACGTAGCCAAACCAGAGCATTTCAGTCATGTTGCACTGACAATCTTCATTCATGTATAGCACATGCCTTTCCTTAGCTCAAAACAGATGTATTCCTTGACAGATCCCTCTCTGTATCCCTAAAAATAAATTTGGTTAAAATTTTGTGGACTTTTTTTCAATGTTTACTTTTTTTTTTTCCTGTTAGAAAGCTTAAGTACGTTCTCAAAATGAATGGGAGACATGAAAGACGAAAAATAGATGTTTCTGAGTTATTGATCTCTTTCCAAAATAAATTATGGTAAATAGCTATTCTCAGGGCCATGGCTTTAATGAGAAACACTCCTATGGCTACATTTCACTTTTCTATAATGCAGAGGCCCTGTAGCTGAATAGCACTTAGGACTGGGAATATCATCCTTTCTCATGACTGCAATATTCTTTTTTGCAACGTTATTCAGACCAACATTATAATAATAGAAAAATCATGTGTTTTGACCTGTCTAGCTTCATGTCAGACTTGTTTTGAGCACTCTCATACAGACAGAAATTACTCTCATGAAATGGTAACCTGATTCTGTTCTGATAAACCATGCTGCTGGGTGACTGAGATGATCATTAAAGAAAACAGTGTTTTTAAATCATTGACAGGAAAACTAATTGAGAGCCAGAATTGCCATGCATTTGTACTGTGTATTAATGCTATTTACACTGAAAAGGAAAGTTGGACTTGAGGAAGCATGTTGTACTGAAGCAGGGAAAAAAAAAATTATCAGCTAAAATGTTTGCATGCCTGGGGAAAAGGACGCTTTCCAACAAAAGAAATTAGTTCTGCATCTGTAGCACATATTTCATTTTGCCTTAAAAAGAAGCAGATACTACTTTAAATTACGTGTGCAGGATTATGTACATGTCTTTCATTTGTATGGGATTATTAACAGAAAAAATGGGGGGAAATATGAAGGGGTTAAATATATTTCTGTCTGTCAATACTTATGCTTCTAAGTAATTTAGCAAAATTGGCTTTATCATTGCTTAGCATGTCTGTAAAATTCCTTCTTCTCCTGTTTAGAAATTCCCTTTGAAATATGGAACTATGAAGGGCTCTTATGTCTCTGCTCTCAGTCAGCAGAAGTACCATCTACAATAAAGGCTGAGCTCTTTTCATGTCACTCATTGCTATGATGACTCAAATGGATTCACTTGCAGGACAGACCAGATATGTACAACTGAGCATATTTAAAACAGGAAACACAGAAGATCTGTGCTGTGATGAGCTTTGCTGCCTGGCCTATGACTGCAACAGGCTGGTTTCAGTGCTCAGCATCTTCAGGATGTTGACTGGCCAAAGCTACATTTTGACCCAATGTCCTCTGTTGTTTTGCTGAAATATAGATCTCAAAACCATCAAACAATGTTGCAAAATCATCTCTTGCTCTTCAGAAGCCATGGCTTTTTTTTTTTTTTGAAGGCCTTTGAAAGTAGCACTGTCAAAGTTGTGAGCTCATACCCTAAATGGCAAATCATTATGTGAATACTGCTTTATTGTAGCCTCACTTATATTTATTGATTTGGTTGTACAGTTACCATGACTTGAAGACCAGGATGAAAAGTCCAGCTGCATTCCTGGATAAATACAAGCATAATATACGGAAGAAGATAATCAAGATGTTATCCCAGTTTAAAATAACCTTAATAAATTCAGTACACAAACACTCCTGGAAGGATCATATTCACAGCTAATAACTGCTGTTACCAAGTTTTAAAAGTATTTCTCTTCCACATAAAACATCTGCAAAGGTGATGACCATGTTAGATACTTGGATTGATTGTATAAGAGGCAGTGCATGTGAATCAGTCTGTTCCCATTACAGCTCAAATTTAAAATTAGTTTTCTGTAAATAATCTTTCATGCATAACAAAAGCTTGTACAATTCTTGAAAATTAATTCATCATCCACAATGACATTCAAAAGGCTGAAATAATTTCTGGTGTTGTCTGGTTTCTATGAAGACATGTCCAGAGAAATTACTGAAGACTTATATTTTTGAGATAACTGTTTATTTTTTTAGGGCCAAATTATTCACTTGTGCAAAGTGACCTATTTCCTTCCAAATCAGCTAAGTATTTCTGAGCACCAAAAGTTAATTAAAAGTGTCACAGCACGCCTATGGGTTCCCTTTTTAAGATGCAAAATCAGCTGGTCTGTAAAGGTCATATTCCATGTACCAGTCCCACAGGCATAGCACGGGTTGGCTCCCTCACTCTCAGACCAAGATGCTGGCTGAAGCAGGCTGTTAAGTGTTAGGACAAGCTCAACAGTAGTAGGGGAAAACAACCCTACTATTCCCTCTTTCCTGTTTTAAATGTAATTATTTGTCATAAAAATTAATTCCATCAGCCACAGCCTTTTAGAAAGGAATGGAGGATGTGATCCTTCAGCAACAATGTGTTCTAAAACACCCACATCTACTTTGCATTTTGTAGATGCCAGGGACACCAGCAAAGACATAGAAATCCCTGGAGATTTCTTGTTTCTGCAAGCATTAATGATTTGCCCTACAGTGGTGACACAGACTGCAGCACAGGTCTTCTCTGATAGCATGGACACCCAAACAGACAAGACAGGTGTGAGGAGAGAAGGATGAACATAACTGAACCTATTTGGCAGGACTGAAGTGAAGGTGAGACCAATGCCCCAATTCCACGTTTACCTTAGAGTTTCCCTAAGGAAGTCTTAGGGAAGTTTTAGTCTGCCATGTATGCCAGTAATTCCACTAGTAGGGGCAGGTACATGAGGACAGAGATGGCAGCTGTAGCTCCTTTATCCTGTTCAGTCATCGCTTCTGTTTACATACTAGAAGCACAGTGATGATGCCGTGTTCTGCCTTCTCCATCACTATGACTGTCCATGGGCCAACCTGTTACGAAAAGCAGGTAAACAGGCACGAATAAAAAACCTTATTGAGAAAAATCTGTCTAGTTAGAAGTGGAGATGCAGGTAAATCATGAGCTGCAGCCAGTCAGCACAGCTGCTTTAGCCACTTTGTAGTTGTTTTCTCAGTGGGGAAAAGCAGACATGAAAACTTAAAGTATCTGACTGTCAAATCCCAGGAAAAAGTACTTGTTCCTTCACAGCTATTGTGCCCTTCCGGGGGAGTGTGAGGTGTACTTACTTTGAGGGGAGAGTAAAAGCTGGGGAGGTGGCAGACAGGAGAAATTATCTTTCTGAATGTGTAAGGAAGACAGATTTTATTTGTAGGAAAAAATAAGAAATGCTATAGTAGGAAGAGCAGATACTAGGGCTGTGACAGAAGAGGATCAATCACACAGAGGGACCATAAATGGGATGTGTGGGCATGAAGGAAGAGGAGGGACGTTTGTCCTTCTAGTGTCAGTGCATTAACAGTAGAGTAAAATTATGTCTTGCAGTCAGCTTTCAGAGAGGAAATCAATTGCCAATAGCATGAGTAACAACAAAGAATCACAACAAACCCATCCAGAAGAACACAGCAATGACCTTGGATTTAGCTGTGGCTGTGTTTTCAGCTGGTGGAGAGTGTTGGTGAAGAGATGCAGCAGCACTGTCGCAGGATCTCTACCCAGAAGGTCCCTTCAAGAATTCATGATGGAGTTAATATGCATCTGGTTGCTGTTTGATGAGATTTCATCTCTCAGCTACCTATGGGGACCCAGGAAACACCCCTGTGAAGGCTCAGAGCCAGGAAATCTGGCTTTTGGAGAGAGTCCTCCAGCTTCAGAGGAGTACTAGAAAAAGCTTTTCCTAGATTCTTAATTTGTCATTGTGGTGGAAGTGACAGGCCCTGCCTCTGGGGAAGCCCTGGCTATGCCCCAGTGAAATGCAGGTAGAGAATGACTCCGGGGCCTCTGTGGATTGGGGATGATCACAGAAAGGTGCGTGTTGTGACAGCCAGGACAGACAATTGGAGATATCTATTAAGATCTTTTTTCACATGAAGGAGCTTCTGGTGACTTTCCCCTTGCCATGGAACTATGCTCTTTCTCCCTCGCTGCGGATTACCTGGGAATCGAACAAAACCGATATAGCATTGCCTTAATGAATTTGCAGGAGGCATGAAACCACTGCTTCAGTAAGTGAGCAATCTCATAGATCTCAATGGGACTATTACCTCCTGAGTTTAGAGATAGCAGTTTAAGTAGAACCATGAGCTATTTCATTTTTGATCACTTCAAAGGTGCAACTATCTCATTCTGTGGTATTGAACTGCCTCTCTTGTCTGCACATGTTCTCAAGTCCAGCTGCACAAACTCACACCTTTTCACCAGACAATTTAGAATAAGTGTAGCTTATCAAGGAGAAAATCAGCGGCACTCTGCAAACTTAGCGTGTAGGCAGTACTAAAGACATCGTTGTTACTATCAGGATAAACAACATACAGACTGATGAAAATGTCCAATTTTCCCCAGAGGACTCTCTGTCATTTCTCTATTTTTATTTTAATCAGAATTTAAGTGACCATAGCACAGAAATTCTGTGTCATCTTTGCTAAATCTAGGCTTTTGCTGCAGAAGACGTACAAGATCCTGTTAGATGAATTTGCAACAAACTCATTCCTTCTGAGAGGAGAAATGGAAGTTTCTTGACTGTAAGGAAGCTATAACCTATCTTCTCTTGTTTCAAAAGGGCCCACATTTTTTGCAGACTCCTTATGGTATTTGCCAGACAAAAGTCTCAGACCAAAAATAACATCTACCATATCATTGACTACTAAAGTTTAAGCATCTGAATTGCTCCCTACGGTGGCTTAGGAAGAGTCAGGTGGTGGTTAGATTCTATGTGTTGCAGTCAGTGGTGACCCTTAGTGTCTTGAAGCCAGCCATTTCCTCATCTGCATAGCAGCAGTACTAGGAGGTGGTCTCATGGTTGCTGTCTTCTAAGTGGAAAGTAATACTGGTGACTTAGGGAGCAGTTTCTTCCACCTGTTTGTTTGAGGGCAGATCAGACTATGGCTGGCCCAGATGCCTGGTGAGACACTTGAGCATATGGGGTGGAAATCCATACCAGCATCTTCAGTGGTGACTCCCGACTACACCTCTGTGAGATGAAAATATCTGCAATCATAAAAAAGTGAATGTGTAAGTAAACAAATGTAGATGTGGTATGTAGTTTTGGTGAATGTTCCAGTCAAATGTGTAATTTCCTTTGAAGAATATGGAAAACATCTTATGAAAAAGTGGTGACTGATTTCAGAAACTTGAGTCTTACCTGGATATTTTACTTCCTATCACAGACTCATTAAAAGGTTTGGGTTGGAAGAGGCCTTAAAAATCATCTAATTCCAATCCCCCTGCCATGGGCAGGGACAACTTCCACTACACTGGATTGTTCAAAACCCCATTCAACCTGTCTTTGAACACTTCCAGGGATGAGGCATTCACAACTTCTCTGGGCAACCTGTTCCAGTGCCTCACCACCCTCACAGTAAAGGTTCTTAACATTCTTTTTTCTTTTGCTCACTTCTGCTGTCTTCAACTACTGTTGAGGATCCTCTGGGGGTCTCCTTTGGCAATAGTTTTTGTATCTTGCAATAACAGCTGTTTCCCTTCTTCTGGAGCAACCTCTACATCTGGAGTGCCATCTCTGCCTTGCTGTGTAGCTGTTCTTCACCAGCAGGGAGATCTCTCTCTCTCTCACACACACACATACACACTCACACGCAAAAACATATACTTCCCAAATGCAATCGTGTGCACTGACAACTGCAATCCACCCATCTGGCTCTTCTCTCTCATACTCTAAGGCTCCTAAAATGAACACTTCACAATTGGTTGTCTGCAAATCAGACATCTGTCTTTTCCTGAATATGTTTTTCAGCAGGTGAGTTGGAATGGAAATAGACAGTTTTCTCACTTAATGTACCTTATTCCAGCACGTCTTTCCAGAAGTTCTGTTCATAATGTCCCAGTGCTTACATAGCAATATGTGAACGTGGATGCGTTGCACTGGTGGGACAATGTCTCAGGTCAGTGTACAGATTGAGATGGACCAGGAACTCCAGACAAATTGTTTTTCCAAGCCTATAGGTGAGGATGGTATAAGATGAAAAAGCAGATTGGAGTGTTATTTAACTATGTGTGTTGAATGGTGATGTAGGGGTGGATGTTATTTGAATAGGTCTGTTATTTTGCTACAATTAATTACTGATTGCAGATAGAAAAGTGAAAATTGACAGCAGCTCTTTGGTGTTGGGGTAGTATGCCTCTTCTCCACCACCCAGAAGACTAGCTCTAAACTCTGCTCAGTAAATGGAAAGGGACAAGCTTTATCAGAGAGGATATACCAAGTGTTTCTTTCACACAAATGCTTTTCCAGTGTCTTCTCAAGCTCCTGTGTCTGATTTACGAGCGACAGCAAAGACTGTGACTTGTCTAAGACTCTTATTTGGATGTCTGTCTTTTGTTCAGGGGAAAACCTTTAAGCCTGTCCCTTTGAATCACTGCTGCACAGGTGTGGTACCTACATGGTGTCTCACACTGGGCATACATATTCAGCAGAGCTGCCTGAGTGGTACTGGTGCTCACCCTTCCCCAGGATGTCCATTCTGGGTCTGTTTCTGAAAATCCTTCAGTTTCTGTCAGAGTGCACACACAGTTCACTGAGATCATTGATGCCAACATATTTTAGTGCACATTTAAAATAAAGGCTATTTTCAACAGGTTCTCTGAACTAGGATTTAGGAACTCAGACTCTCCCAAGTTTCTCATTAGAGATGCTGTGGTTTTACCTCCAGTTGCAGACTTATTTACACTCGGAAGAGAGAAAGAAAATTGATTAGGAGTGGAATGACTGCAGCGAGCAAGGGAGATCTGTGAGAGGGAGGCTGGAGGAAAGCTGCATCCATTTTGAGATACACAGATTCTCTTTTCCCTTGAACCCAGTCTTGAAAAAAAGATAAATTCTTATTTCAATCAAGACATTTAGTGACCCTCTGTTATAAGCCTCACAGCCTACATCACAGTTCAGAGAGCATGATGGCAGAGATTGATGACTCTTGGACACATCGTGTGTTCATATTCCACTGGTGAGGCACCTGTTGTGTTATGTAATGATTTTTCTTCTGTTTGTCAAAGGCACGGTTTATGTATGGAAACTGATCCTTAGCTCCCTATGGGAAGAAGAACAGAGATTCTTTGTTTCCAATGAGCTTTAAATGAAAATCCAGAGTACCTAATTAGGTTACTTCTTAGTTCCCTAACACTGCAGGCCATGCAGGATGGTTTCTTGCCTTACTGAACTGCTGAACACTGTCTGTCAGCCTGTGACCCTTTCACCAAGATAGGATGTAGGGTGCTTCTGTCTCCTGCTTGCTAGCACCCTAGTGTCTCTTGCAAGAGATTATGATTTCTGGACTGCAAGCCACCCCTCTTGGACAGTTGTTAGCCCAAGCAGATAAGACACACTAACTCTACAAAATTGCCAAAGCTTTGATCCTTTTTTATGTAGCTAATACAAGAGATTTAGCTATCTTGACAAAATCAATGCAAATTTTCTTGTTTCTGTTTCCTCAGTGAACCAGGGGTTTTCTCATGTTGAGAGCAAAGCCCTGTGCTATGCTGTACGTGCTGCTGGCCTTTTTTTAAATTTTTCAGTGTCTGGTGTTCCTCTCTCATTCCAAAATGCTGAAGTTCCCTTCTAATGTCTTGTCAGGTGAATTCCTAATAGGCCTCACTGAGTGATCCTTCTGCCCACCAATGCATTGCCTGACTGTTTGTAGTTCAGAGGTGAAAAACTGGCTTCCCTCACGACCTATACATACCTTTGTCCAAAGGCGTGTCACATAAATAGATGGTCATCAAAGTTTAATTACCTCATTAGTACTCGTTTGCAGGGTGCAAAAGCAAACACTTTCACTTTCTTTGAGATCTAGATCAAAACAAAAAAGAAAAAGGAAATGACAAAGGAAATTCGTTTTCAAGGCAACTTACAGCCCCCTCTCAGCGTAGGTGAAATGCCCTCAGCAGACAAGAGCAATACTGCTAATTAGTATTTCAGAAATGAAAGTCTGAGAAAAT
Source organism: Serilophus lunatus (assembly GCA_013399895.1). Classification (NCBI taxonomy): domain Eukaryota; kingdom Metazoa; phylum Chordata; class Aves; order Passeriformes; family Eurylaimidae; genus Serilophus; species Serilophus lunatus. The sequence goes on from VXBA01004271.1 coordinate 1,179,515, forward strand.
AAGAGGAAAAAAAATGGGAGTTGTCATGGCTATATTTAGTATAAGTTGTATTTTTTTAGAAGAAAGCCATGAGAGACTTTTGAGAGGTGGCAAAAGCAAAATGCAACACAGGTGGGAGAGACAGGGCAGATGGCCCATCCACCAGGTCAGTGGAGACCCTAAGCACTTTGGAGAAATCCATTATGATGTTTCATTTTAATTCATAATTCTATTTTATTGGTATATACTTTTTTGCTTTTTGGCTTTTGCCTCTCATTTTTCAGATGTGTCTTGCTTTATTAGAGAAAACTTATTTAGTTTTATTGATATTAGAAATTATCTCTAACAGGCATGATGTGCTATACTACTCCAGGACTAAGCTAAACTAAAATGGTGTCTGCTGGTGGAACAGATGCAAATCCCTGAGGTTTAAAGAGCAGAGCATGCAGATCAGCATGGGGGCCAGTGCTATCAAGACTCACCACTCAAAGTGAGAAAAACGAGGATAAACAGCATCCTTCTGGCACAGCACAGGCTACAGAAAGGCGTCTGCTGTTCTTATCTACTCCTCTGACCACTTTTGAGACTTCAAAAATTTTCCCATCCCATGAAAAGACAATGCAAGGCTTTCAATACATGCAAGAGATCCTTTAGCTGGTACCACTGTATTAAGAGTACTGAGGGAGGATATTGAGTGGGGAAGATCAATGCATTCTGCTAAATCTAGGTGAGCAAGGGCTTGTCTCACCATTGTCCTCTTCCCTGGTTGATATACTACGTTTGTGTTGCTGGGTCTCCTCAGGGAGGTCTGTCTCTTGCCCAGCAGAGTCTGCAAAGACTTGCCAAAGAAAACTGATCCAAGTTTCAAGCTCCTGTGAAGATTTGGGAATGTTTGTTTTTGCTGTTGTTGTATCTGTATCTCTTGAAGGAAAAGTGCTGTACTGAGAATTTAGTGACTTCATTTAGTTACACTTTTTGTTGAAATGTCCATGAACTGCTCCTCTATGTGACCTTGGGAGGTAACTCGGGAAAGAATTGGCCAGCAATTACTCAGCACAGAACTACAGCTTCAAGGGAAAATTCTCAGGGGTTGACATTATGATGTTAGCCGCTATCCTAAAAGGAGAAAGAACAGTCCATATCCCATAGAGTTTTCTCCAGCTGTCTTGAATTGTTTTAGAGGAAAGGATCAGCAGGTATGTCTTTCTGTAAGGCAAGCTTTATTGTCTCCACAATTTAGCAGGCTCAGTTATGCTCCTGACTGTACAAAGGAAGAATACTGCCTTCGGCAGAGAAAAACCAAACTAAAACAAAAATAGTGAATATCCATAGGAGGGGTTGTACAGGAACTTAGACTAAATGATAACAGTTGTTTCTTGCTGTCTGACACAGTTTTGCATCAGTGATCCTGGAAGTGATTTTTGAATGTGGCACTGGAGGGAGAAAGCAGGATGGTATGTTAGAATGGACATTGAAATGTTTGAAAAATCCAGCCTGCCAGCTGCACCTCCAAACCATTGGAGGTTCATGCTTCAGCTGTTACTTGTAGTATTACTTATTTAGTAGGTACACACATGCCAAAGAAATGCTCAACAAGGGCACTCACTCACCTTCCCCAATGTGGCAAAGGAGGCTCCCTAAATCAGCCTACACACTATTTCTTTTCTAAATATAGATTTATTTATTTTTTTTGCCAGCAGTGAGAAAGAAGCTTGTAAGAAGCATCCCTTGTAAGAAATCTTAAACAGCTAAGCAGCTTGATTAATTACTTAGGGATTCCCTCAAGCTGTTACTAAGGTAACAGGAGTAGGAGTGCTTAAAGATGGCTGAATATGTTGTGTGTGTTGGAGGATATGCAGTGGGTTTTCAGCAGCACCCTGCATTGTGAGTTTTGTACAATATTAATATAAAAAATAAAAGGTGTGTACTCATATATACTCATATGTACGCATATGTACTCATGAAAGTGCAGAGACCACATAGCCCTATGAATCCCCAGCTACATCTGCTGAACACAGAAAAAAAATCTGCTTTGGCTTTCAGATGGATGTAATAGGAAAGGAATTTTAAGGGTGCAGGGCACATATCTCTTCCCAGCTCTGCAATGCCTTCTTTTTGCTGGCTGATTTAAAATATTTTCTCCTTCTTCCTTACCAGACAGCAGTGACCCAAGGTTTGCTTCCTTCTCTCTAAGGCTCCTCTCTGGGATGGAGCCATGCACACTGCTGCCTGGCCCCCCTCTGTTACCCAGCATAGTTTTCTTTGCCCAGCAGTGTGGCACAATACATCCTGTACATCCCTGTGCTGAACAGTGATGCTGCAATGGAGGATCAATTCTTGGTTTCATGCTCTGTCACAGTAGTGAATTTTCTTGTCAAAACTGGCGAGATATAGAGTAAGAGGTGATTATGGTAAAGAATATGCTTCCTAGTAAGACACCATTGACCCATAGGTAACTTAGGCGCATTTGATAATATGGGAGAACAATCGTCTTGAGTGACATCCATGCCAGCATTTTGTAAGTTAATGCCCAAGTTAGTTAATATGGGACATGGAGGTAATTAGAAATTTTGATCTCTCATGCAGATAGAGAAACCACTTCCTTGCTAACTGATCAGCTTGCATCCTTAGGAGAGCAGAAGGAGAGTTCAAGATAAAGCTAAGAAAACTCACAGCTCACAAGACTGATTTGGGATAAAAGCTTGCTCTGAGTTTAGTGACAAACCTGTAGTGGTTTAAGTTCCTCCACCACCCAAAGAGATTATTGTTTTCTCCTTCTGAGACATCCTCTTCTCTTCAGTGCTTTTGCACATGCCTCACTGCCCCTTCCCTGCCTCTCACTTTTGGCAAACATCTCTGCCCAGCTCCTTCAACTCAACTCTACAGCTGAGCAACCCAAAGGCTTGAAACAACTCATGCTGAATTAGCAATTTTTATTCATAGACATTCATTTGCTTTTTATCATGTTCCCAGTGACCACAAGGAGAAACTCAAATTTCCAAGAGGAATCACTCAAAAATGTGACACTTGCAGGGTTTTGTGCTGTGAGATGCTGAATACCCGTAGCGCTCCCTTGGCACTTCACAGGCTGCCTATGGCTCAAACTGTGCAAAAAATTATTTTTTCTGGTTTATAGATGCTGCCCAGAAAATAACTAAGAAACACTCTGGAGGAATTAAAATAACTTCTGAGAACATCTTTAAGACAAATTGGGGGGAAAAAATCAGTCTGAGGAAAACAATGTTTGAAACAAAAGGCAGCAGTATGATTTGGAGAGCGTTTGATATCTGTCAATGCTCTTTGAAAATGTAGTCACAACATTGCTTTGTGTTACCGCATCTATATTTTCCTCCCAAAATTGTTTTATTTAAATTGTTGTTGAGTTCTGCATATCATCTGGCAACCCCTGGCTACTGGTGCACTGCTAAGCCATTGAATATCTTTAATTTGTCTGTTGAATGGTGATTCTCTATCATTCATATAGCCCAGATAGCTCATTATAGCAGAGTAAACAGAAAGTTCTTCCTCATCCCTTTTCTATGCCCTCATAAATTATCCATTTCAGGGATATTTAGGAGATATGAGCCTTATTAACAAGACATCATCCCTATTGTTTTGAAGCATCTATTCACTGGTATGTGGTAGACAAGATGGAGAAGTGTAACTGTCTTATATTCCTTTTCCAACAACAGGTATTTCTCTTTTATAGTCTTTTAAATCTTACAGGACAAAGCTTTTCTGGAAGGATAGAGCAGTGACAGGGTTTCATCCTCTCTTCCAGCAGCACCTCAGGTATTGCTGCCAGTCCTGCCTCCTGCTCTATCTTGATCTGGATTGTGGCTCTTCCTGCAGAAAGGGGTGAGCTGATCCCCTGACTGCTTTTCCAGTTGGGACTCTCCTAAAAAGATTGCCTGGAGGCAAGACAGCCCTGACCACCCATCCCACAGCTGCAGCTTGGCAAGAGGCTGCAAGGACATCTCTAGCCAGCTGAATTCCCACATAGGGATTGCCATGAAAACATGGTAAAAAAACAAGTGTCAGGCAGGGAGGCAGTTATATCAGTGTAAGGCCAGGATATTGGGATGGTCAGGTTGGGATATGCTATGGAACAAGGTGAAATAGTCCCGACTCTCTGCTTTGCATCTTCCAGCTGAAGTATCCAACCATCCACAAGAAGGATGATTTCTACCAACTTTTCCCAGGGCATAACAGTGTAATAGATCCCACTTTCTCGGCACATACCTGCAGAGCCAGTGAGGACCACCCTGCAGGTGCATCAATTCACATTCATGTGGATTAGTTTAAACTGGTGATGAAAGCAGACCAAACCATGAATGGAATATCTGAGCTGCACTTGCAGCCAGGGTATGTGCCCAGTACTGCTGAATCTTTTGAAGGGATGTTGTCTCTACTCAATAAGCAATAAGAAGAAGTGTGAAATGTCAGACTTTTTAAAAGCCTCAACTGTTTGCTCTTTGAGCTTGAGTCAGATCCTTAAGATAAACACCCTCTTGATGAAGCCAAACTAGTCCTCAAAGGAGTTTTGAGTAAAAAGACAAAACACAAGGAACTCTCTGCTTCAGCATCACAATAAAACTGTGAGTGAAATTTTAAATTATTAAAAAAATGAGGGAACATCAAGTTCATGTGGAATTACATTAACACAAGGATGAAAAGCTGTGATGACGTCCAATTGTTTAAGAAACAGAGGTGGGGGCTGTTAGAATTCATGTTTACAGCTTGGATTTGAGGTTTTTCAGAGCAACTTGTACAATTCTGGGTTCATATGAGGCAGAAAATGGGAACTGATAATGTTTTTTTGTGTTGGTGTAGCAGAAATAGAAAGTAAAAGCAAAATTACCTGCCCCTTGGCATTTATTCCTTTATTTACTTTCGTTTACTTTAGGCTTATTTTTATATTCTGTAAGCTAATTTCTTTGGGAATTGATAAATAGCAATTTCCTGGGATTTTTTTCATCCCTGTAAAATCTTGACATGTTGTAATGCTCTCTCAGCAAACATAAGGCATTCAAGCAGACTTTCCCACCCTTCCCCACTCCTCTCCCCACAGAAAACTGCTTGGGAAAAGAATCATGATACAAGAAAATCCAGTACATGCTCTTAAGCAAGAAGAGGGAGAATAGCTTTTCCTTGGACAGTTATCTTTTTGTGAATCATAGATACAGAGTTACCAGAAGCACTCTGTCACTCAGAAGCATGGAGAAAAATGAGCACCTTATTAACTGGTTTTTTGCTAGTGGGCTTCTGGGGTAGATCTAGGCACATGCAGCTCCCTGGATACACTCTGATAGCCCATGGATGGAAAATAAAATAACAAAGGCAAGGAGCAGTGGAAAACCACCAGCAAGTTAAGTGAGAATCCATCTGTGAAGCTGCTTCATTGGCCATTTCTACTATAAATTGTTCTTTCTCCCTCTACCACCCTGTTTAGTTTTTTGTTTGTTTTTTTTTTGTCAATATGGAAACTAACATGTGTGAACCACCATGGTATAAAGCCACAGTGAAAACATTTATCACATCAAGATCAGCTCTGTGCTCCTGTTCAAAACCTACCTTGGCAGGTTTGGCTCATGCTAAAACCAAAATTGCCTTGGCTTCACTGCATTTTTATCTCAGGACAGCTGTGTTAGTTGAGTTTTTAATAGTGAAGATAAACTTTTACACTATGTTTTTCAGCAATCTTTAAAACAAAAATCAAATTTATAGCTTTGGAACTGAAGGTGAAAGACATGAAATCAGTAATAAATACTGATTATTTATGAATGGTTAGTGCAGAATTGATTCAATACTGGTCACTTCTTTCTTATCTCATATTCCCCTTTACATCCATATTTTATATCTATTTTGGCTATACTCACCTGAATCAAAGTGGAAAAGGATGAAAATTAACTCAGGAGAAGATATTTTCTAGAGTCTTTCATCTCTGGAAATTATTTTAATTACTAGAATAGTTTAATGTAGTGGATTTATTGAGCTCCAGACAACCTTTCGACATTTCCTCTGAGGCAGCACACTCACTTTAAATTGCTGGTGATAGATATTTGCTGCTGGTGTTGTAAGCAGTTTAGACCCAGATGTAAGCACTGCTTTATGAAAACCATTTTCCTACAACCTGTCTGTGTAAAACCAGAAAGGCTGCAGTTGCAGATCCAACGCAGGATCATCAGCATCCCAAAGTAGCATCACTGGGACACTGTAAAAACAGAAGAGAAGTGGATTTTGACGAACTACAACTGCAAAACACAAGAGCAAAGAAGTGGTGAGAGCATCCATCGACATTAAGCAACAAGGATGCCTCCTTCAGTGACAAGATGTGGCCATGATGATAGGTTTTAGTTTAACGGAGGATAGCTGGTATGCTTCTGAAAACTTTCAGAATAATATTAATTGTGGAAGAGAGGAGAAGACAGAAGAGGATGGTGAAGGGGCTGGAGCACAAGCCCTATGAGGAGTGGCTGAGGGAGCTGGGGTTGTTCAGCCTGGAGAAGAGGAGGCTCAGGGGTGACCTTGTCGCTGTCTATAACTACCTGAAAGGAGGTTGTAGTCAGGCGGGGGTCAGTCTCTTCTCTCAGGCTCCCAGTGACAGGACGAGAGGACACAGTCTTAGGCTGCGTCAGGGGAGGTTTAGGTTGGATATCAGGAGAAACTTTTTCACAGAGAGAATGATTTCCCACTGGAATGGGCTTCCCAGGGAGGTGGTGGAGTCACCGTCTCTGGATGTGTTTAAGGATAGGTTGGATGATGAACTTAGTGACATTGTTTAGATAGTTTAGATGATGGATTGGTGTTGGATAGGTTGTTAAGTTAGGTAAAAGGTTGGACTTGATGAGCTCTACGGTCTTATCCAACCTTGTTAATTCTGTGTGTAATTCTGTGAAAATGAAACAATTTTTCCATGCAGTTGATGACTGATTACTAAATAACAGTATCAAGACAGTCTAAGAAAGGTCTTAAAGACATAAAAAGACAGTGTTCAGTATGTGTGATGAGGATTATTGATTTAATGGTGCTGCATGACAGTTGGTCAAGGTGAGGAAAGAAGTAGGATCTGTGGAGACCTTGGATAAAAAAAGATGTAAAATATGGTGATGATGAATGCTATTGTGAATTTCTGAAGGGTGTTTGTGTGAGAAATTAAGATTTCCCTTTGTCTCCAGTGGGCAGTTATAGCATAGCTTATACATCCGTGACAGGTAGCAGTTTCTGTTACCTTGTCTGAAAATTTGAAAAAGTCAGGTGTTACTGGAGGTGTGCCTGGGTATTTAGGCTTCTTCAAGAAGACCTGGTGGATGTTGCCTCAGTCTATGAGGGATGCAGGAGAGAGAATCTGTAGAGCTGTATATCCATGTATGCATGCATCCTGATATGGGAGCAGAGCCTATCCTAAATGAGATGGCCACCGAGACATTAGATTTCTAACTTCCACCCATTCATCTTGCTCAGTTAATAAATGCTAATTGTGCCTTACAAGCATAACAAGACTTAACAGCTAAATACCAGGAGTATGTTTGAGTTAGAGAGGGATACAGCAGCTGACAGCATGCAAACAATAGCTGCTGCAGCAGAAAAGCTAAATAATGAAACTCTGCATTGATATGATTCTTTTAGATTATTCACCTCCTCCATCACATCCTGTTTATATTTTAATCACTTGCTCTAGGCTCATACTGACACTCTCTCTTGCTGTCTTAGCACTAGATGGACTTTAATAAACTATTATTATATCTGGAAGCACTTTCCTAGCTCTTCATAATTGCTTTTTGTAGTACTTGCATGTGCGATGTAGAGATGTCAGCCTCCACAGTCATACTTATTGCTATAATTGATCAGCATATTGTTGCTTCTTTGGTTGGTTGTTTTTTTGGTTTCTCCCCCCTTTCCTCTCCCTGAGTCCTATGAATGAGCCATTCAGGTAGACAACCCTTGTTTCTTTAAACTTCAACCAAGATGTATGCAGCTGAAAATGTAGGGGTATTCTTAAGAAAAGAATGTAATATTATTTTCTCCCTCTCTGAAGACTTTTCTCCAGAAAGCATAGCCACAGTATATGATCATTCCTTCTGGGTCCAATTTGATAGGATGGGATGGAAACTGATTTGTGACTCAGAATTATTTTATGAGCTCTAGGAGCTGGCAGGGATGATTTAGCAGTTTCAAGAAAAGAAAAGAGGCTTTTCAGGGAAAGGAAATACTGCAACATTCCTTGAACACCAGTGACAGTCTCCAAAAAGGCCTGCTGGGCCCCTTTGGCACATAACAGCCATCAGGAACTGAAAAGGAATTTCTGAAGAGTAGAAATGAACCTTAGTTGCTGTTTCCTGAGAAAACAGCTTCTGTCCCTCCTGAGAGCCATGGCACCTTATTATTAAAAAAACACAAATTTTCCCTCAAAGAGAGCTGAACAAATACAAGTGTTGTGATGATGTCATGCTTTTATTGTGTGCTCACCAACTTCACATTTCAATGTCCTGTTCAGGAGCTTGAATAACATTTGGTCTGGGGAGTTTTCTGTGTAAATTAGCTCAGATTTGGAGGGCTTTCTAGCACTTTTATTTCATTCTGACCTTAATGCTACTGGAGAGATGCTACAGAGAACAGAAAATTCAGGGTAGAGTTTCACATTTACTATTGTTTTTGGTAGGTGAGATTTGGAAAACAATCCTAGAATCTGAAAATCTCCTTACAGACACTGTGTTTTTGTGTCTGGTTCCGTTTCAGGAAAGTCAGGAGTAAGGCTAGTATGTAGTGTTTGTTGGTATGTTTTTCTTTCATGGGATACCAGTTTCAGACATTTCCAAGTTTTTGTTCCACCTTCACTCTGGGTCCCATCTCCTCACTGCTATTACTGCCTCAACAGTCATTCCCACCAAGAGCAAGAGCAGCACAGCCAAAGGGGAAGCAAGACATCATAATGAAGAGGCAGTAGGAAAGGAGACAAGAAATCCTAATCTGTCTTTACTTCTGGAAAAAAAAAATGCATCAGAGAACTATATCCTTGAGAATTCAGCATTGACACATTGATGAATTGGTTTGTTGCTGAAGAGAGGATAAGTTACCATTGAGTCTCTGACAGTACAGATGTGGGATTTTTTATAATGTGTCACTGGTGGTAAAAAGTAGTTGCAAACCTTAATTTTTGTTACTCAGATCTGTAGTGGTGAAATCACAAAGACTGGTGGTTTATTGAAGCGAATGGTAATTACAACAGCAGTAATTGAGCAGAGTATTAGATGTTTGAAAAACTGGTTGCATGGTTGGGCTCAGAGACAGGTGGTTAAAGGTTCACACTTAACCTGGAGTCTGATTACAGGTCAAGTTCGACAGGGGTCTGTGCTGGACCTGCTTGTGAGGTTTAATGCATTTATCAGTGACCTGAAGGATGTGAAGGAGAGCACCCTTAGCAAATCTGGCAATGAAGCCAAACTTGTGGGACCAGTCAATACATTTGAGGACACTGGACATTTAGAGGGACTCAGACCAGGACTAAGAATGGGGCAACAGGAGCCTTATGATGTTCAGCCAGGGTGAAAGGAGAGTCCTGCACTTGGCATGGACTAGCCCCCTGAGTTTGTATTGGCTAGGCCAGGGAGCAGCTCTTCTGGATATGACCAGGTGTTCTGGTGTCTTTTAGGCCAAACATGATCCACCAGAGATCCCTGGCAATCGGACTGAAGCATTTGCCACAGAAGGAGAGGCTGGAGGGGCTTTGAGGGACCTTGAAGGCCACGTTAATACACCATCATTTTATTAACAAATGGGTTCTTTACTAAGCATGCTGCTAAATTTATTTTTATATTCTCTTTGGGTTTTAATTCTCTAATTTGGCCTTTCAATTCAATAGCTATTTCATTATACCAGAGCAATTTGATTTGTTTTGTAATTCCACTACCTATATTATTTGGCAGGGACAAATATTCTGTCATGTACCTGTGAGTTACTTATTTATCATTAAAAAATACTACTCTGCCTCTTAAAACATAGTTTTGTAATGGTAACATAGAATAATTCTTTATAGTGGTTCCTTACTACATATCTATGGCAAGAATATATATAGTGGCCTGCTCCAAAGCCATAAAGCAACCGTGAAAAGTTTGTAACAGTGTCAAATAACAGCCAAAACTAGATATTTGAACATATTACTTTCACAGTATAATGCTTCTTGCATTTTATCTTTTGCATGCAAACTTAAAGTCTTTAGGCAATGGTTGAGTCCCAAAATATGATTTTTTCTTCCTTATGCTTTTTCTTTCAGATGTTTCCAGACTGCAATCTGCATGTGATTTCTTGCATTATTTCGCTTGTTGTAGTCATGTTTCTTATGAGCAAATAAATGGGCGTTTCTGGAAATCTACAGTCTGGTTCCTCTTTTTTGATGTCCACTGTATGTTGTAAAATTCCTACTCTGAATTCCTGCAGAGGGATTATGGTAGTAATCTAGAATCATTCAATATTATTTATTTTCAGTGGTAGCACAGTGTATCAACTTCAGGGAATTCACCATGCATTCATGGTATGTAAAAGTATTTATGGTGAATGAGATGTGATTCAGGCTTGCAGTACTATGCCTAAGTGTATCTCCTTCTCCTTGGTTCTCCAGAGGTTATAAGCCCATATTTAGCTGTACTAAAACCTTTGTTTCCTTTATATTTACTCATTTTTTCTTGAGAAACAGTGAGCATGTAGTTAGCTATAAAAAAGGACTAGTGGCCCATAAAGACAGATGGGTAAGATTCTTTTTAACCTATAAAGGCTTTGCTAATTCCCACCAGCTGTCAAATTGGGTTTTATAAAGGAAATGATTTGGTTTGAAACACCAGCAAAGTGATTTTGTATGAATTCAAGAAAGAACTGTAGCATCAAAGCTGTTAATGGAAGAGTAGAGCAGGCTGGCTTAAGACTCAGCTGGCACAATGTGGCTGTCTTGCAGTCTAGGTGTCAACAAAAAAGCCAGGTGCCTCTACTCTCTTCACAGATAAATGGAAAAAACCCAAACAATTTGTAGTGATATTCAACTTATCCTATAGGATTTGCTCAAGAAAAATTAGATTACAAACTGATTTTTTGCATCTGAGTACAAACAGAATCTAGGGTGACTAATTCATATACCCACATGACAGATGTCTGAGAGAGGAGAACTCTCCAGATATCCCAAAACTTCCTCCGAGTATCAAATTGAAACAAACAAGATCAGGAACATTTAGCTTCATCTGCTTGTGCAGTGGCTTAAGAATAAAAACACATGAAGAGATTAGTTGCTTTTAAAAGGTTTAGGCACTCTCTAAAACAGATCATTGAAGCTGTTCTGAGCACAGTCTTTTGTACTAGAACTCACCAAGGTGCAAATTTCTTGAAATTTGAAGAGTTAATACAAACAGATTACTTCCATTTATTTTTTTTTTAAATTCTTATTGGAAAGAGCATTCCACTTTGTTCTAGGGCTGTTTATGACATATACATACAGCCTTCTGAGCTATTTATTTCTAATAGCATCTGCCCTGAAGTTCTAAAACAATCTTTTTGACAGAATTCTGGTCCTGCTACCATTTTAATCCCAAATCTTTTAATGGATAGTCCTCATGGGAGTGTGAGTGCAATATTTAAGATAGGAACATATTTAACCTTTGCAAAGAACAAATGCCAGTGCTGTTTTGTAGTCTGCTGCTTGCCTAGTCCAGTATCCATATGCTTTTTTCTGATTCTATTTAGACTGTGAATTCTTCGAAGTCTTACAAACATGTCCAGTGGAAGAGTTTCCACTGATTTCTATATGCTTCATTAAGGCTTAAACCTGCATAGTCAGCTACAAAGATTCTGTATAAAATAATTGTAACATTTGTAGTGCTGGGCTATAGCTGCTCAAGTGCTGGAATTTTAGTTTCTAACTGTAGAGTAGATCTATTTTGGTACACAGAATCATAGAACAGGTAAAGTTGGAATGGACCATAGCGGGCCACCTGGTCCAACCTTCCTGCTCAAGCAATGTTGTCCTAAAGCACATGGCACAGAATTTCATCCAGATGGTTCTTGAATATCTCCAGTGAGGAAGACTTCACCTCTTCAGGCAATCCATACCAGTGTTCAGTCACCTGAACAGTAAAGAAGTTCTTCCTCATGTTCAGGTGGAACTTTGTTGCATCAGTTGCTGACCATTGCCTCTTGTCCCAGTGCTCAGCACCACCAAGAAGAGCCTGTCCTGGCTCCATCTTCTTGGCACCCTCCCTTCAGATACATACAGACATTGGAAAGGTCCACTCTCAGTTATCTCCTTTAGAGACTGGACAGGCCAAGATCTCTCAGCCTTTCCTCCTGAGAGAGATGCTCCAGTCCTTTAATCATCTATGTAGCCCTCTGCTGGACCTGGTCCAGGATCTCCATGTCTCTCTTGTACTGTGGAACCCAGAATTGGACACAGGACTCCAAATGTGGCCTCACCAGGGCTGGGTAGAGGAGTGGGATCACTTCCCCCGACCTGCTGGCAATGCTCTTCCTAATGCATCATAGGATACCATTGGCTTTCTTGGCCCTCAGAGCACACTGCTGGCTCATGGACAGCTTGTTGTCCACCTGAACACCGCACATCCTTCTCCACAAAGCTGCTTTCCATCAGTTCAGCCTCCAGCCTGTACTGGTGCATGGGGTTATTCTTTCCTAGGTGCAGGATCATGCTTTTGCCTTTGTTGAATTTCAGAGAGTTCTTCTCTGCTCTGTCCCCATACAGGCTCAAACTACATTTTGAGTTATTCTGGAGTGACAAAAAAATTTCTCTACTTTGGAAAAATGTATGACATTTATAAAGGACCTGAAATGAGTGGTCTGGTACTAGGCTGCACTGTGTTATTTTTAGTGTACCACTTTTAAAAGTAACATTTACAAAAATGATAACACTGTCTTGTAAACAAAGCAGTGCTTTCATAGGCCATAAACACTGAGAATTCTTTGGACAAGATGTAGATTTTTCCTGTTCCTGACTGCACCTACTCAGAGGGCACTGGAAAACATTGAGTGTATGCCAAGGAGTTCATAAATGTTTTTACTCCAATTCCTTGGCACAAGTGATTGATACCATGCTTATAGTAAGAGGCTAATGAGTCTTTGCTGAACAATGAAAACTATCATGATGAGATGAAAGTCTAATGCAATTCATTCTGCTTGGAAGAGTACCTAATTTTTTGGGAAATGCCTCATAGCAAGAGCAGGTGCCTCAGTTTGATCATGAACAATATCTTCAAGCTTCATGTGATCTGTAAACCTTTGCAAAATTTTCCTTGCCTTACCTGATAGGAGCAAATTCTGTGGGCTGTAAAATGAGATGGCTACAAAAAGCTTGAAGGTGGTTTAATGAGTGGAGTCACTTGGCAGAAAGAACAGGTGATTCCATCTGTGTTCCTCCCCAAGTTAGTGCTGTTCTCCCCATTTTCTTCAAACTCTCATTGCTGTTTCCTATTTTGACTCACAGGGTGATGGTAGCTGACTTTCTCGGGTGAAGACAGTGTTCACTGACACTGAAAATTCCTAATGTTTTGACTAAATCTGAAGGTTAGAGACCCAGTTAACTTGTGTATACTTTTCTTAGATGAGTTTAAACTCAGTGAGTCTTGGTGTGAGATTTATGGTCATATTAAAGTACCTTTTCAGTCATGAATATGTACGATCCAGATCTGACACAGAAGAATCAATAAGCATTTTCAGTCTGATGATGATTTCACATAGATTAACTTTTCCTTGATTGACATTTTCTAGTTAACTTGAATGCCAGTTACTTTCCTTCACTGACTCATAGATACAGCTCCATTTTAATGTTCACACCATCTCTATCAAGTTTGCCCTTAGCAGAAAGCTATTGCATTTACTTTTTCTCTGTGCATGTTTCCAAGATAATCAATTAAGAAATGGTTTAAAGTGCAAATGACCTAACTCCTAAGAGCCAGCACTTTCAAAATCAAAATCTATGTATTTTTTATAAATTAACAGAGATTACAAGATATTAATAAATCTACTTAAACCACTGCCTCAAGGAGACCGACTGAATGTAACTCTTTGAGTATACTAAATGAAAAAACACTTTCAGAGAAAACAATTGTCAATGAAGTCTAATACGTGGTTCTTTGTGTTCAAAATACACGTGTAGATAAATTATGTATCTGAAGAAATTTGCTAGCAGATGTACTGAATTGCTAACAGATTAATTCTAGGCATCATGTGAAATATGACTAAGAGCCACTGTTTCCCCAGCAACACTCTTGCAAAGGACAGTAGTAAATCTTGGAGAGAAACAGACATTATTCTTATAAAAATTTCTGTTCATGCAAACAATTTTGCCAAAGGCCTGGGTTGTGCTTTGGAAAGTCTAAGGTCATTATAAGCAATAACAAGTTAAAGCAAAATTGTGTGCTAAAATTAGCATGTGTCAGTGGAAGCATCTTTTAAAGTCACTGCTATGTTTTATAGGAACAAGATATTTATGTCCAAAAAATATTTAAAAGCAACAATGAACTATTAGCATAGACACTTCAGATTCACCTTCCAGGGAATAGCATTCCTTGAGCTGCTCTGTAAGGGGCCCTAATTCTCTGGCTTGCTTCAATTTTTTAACCAGTCATTGCCATACATAAGCACAAAATGCACCAGGTCTCAGACACTTCAGCTCTTTCTTGCTTCCCACAGGGACTGCTCAACCCAGCTCCCTGACCAGAGAGACAGATTTCCTTCTGCAGAGATGCCTGAAGCCACTTTGAATGCTCATTTACTCAAAATGTCCTTGATCTTTTTCCAGAATGAATAGAAACCTTACCTTGGGGAAATCCTCCCCTTCCATTCAGAAACTGTCTCTCTTCCATTTGGCTGTTACATCTGCTGTTCTCCCACCCTGCAGAACATCTCCATGTCCCGGGACAACAGCAGCAAATCCAAGTTTACATGGGAAAACTGTACTGAGAAAGTAAGATGTGTATTTTTAGGTATTACAAATGAGAATAAGCAGTAGGAGACAGGGGAAAGTGTTAAAACTATGTGACCTCTCAAATCTCTGTGGACCAACTGTTTGAGAATCTTTGAGATGGCAAGATATGACACACTGTGAGCACACGTAACACTGTTGTTTCCCTTTAAATCCCTAGACTATTAATTCCTTAAGAAATTTTAAAAAAAGAAAAGAAAAACAAACCAACTCTTTCCAGAAATAGTAACTTTTTTCTTTTTTTTTTCTTTTTTTCCCAGAGGAGTGTTTTTACCATTAATTTTTAAACAGTTTTTGTGGTTTTTTTCAAGATGCCCTTGAGACTAATATGTGATTGGCAGGAATACTAAAATGTGCTAGTATCAAAAAAGGAGCACTCTAGAAGCTGTTTTATGCCAGCATATATCAGGCAAGTGTTTTGCTTTTTGGCAGTTTTGGTGAAAATTTTGCAGGTGGTTGATTTCACTTGTCTTTTAGTTTGTGTATGTCTTTAAGGTGGATCATGCTGGCTGGAGTTTGGAAACAACAAATATTTTGAGAACTTTAGCTGAAGAGAAAGGGTTTTTTTTTTCTCCAATGAGCTGAAAATACAAACTTGGCAGGGAGTAAAGAGTCATGCTTGGTCATATCACTCAGTCACTACTGAAACAGAAATGCCCTTTTGCGGAGTTCATCCAACAGTGTCACTGAGAAGGAGGGACCATCATAGTGCAGACAATACAGAAAGGACAGCATGAAAATAACATTTCCCAGCTTTCTAACATTTTTCACATGTCCTTTTTGGGTTTTCTGCATTCAGAAGGTTAATGGGAATTACTTGTTTCCTTCAAATTTATAGTTGATAGGCTGGGAATAAAGTGCCATATTTGGTAAGAATAGTTTTGGTCCAAAACAAAAGTAAAGGCTATTAAAATTACCAGACTATCCAGCTTCCATTGTCATGATCCTAATTTTCCTTGAGTAATGTGAGGATCTCATGTGGACACATTATATATTTCATCAAATTTAAATTTTGGACCTTTTACAAATGTCTATTTGATTCATCGGGACTCTTAAGAATGTGAAAAAAAATCCTCTTAGTATCTGAATCTAAGTCTGAATAGAAAAGATGATACCCAAAAAACAAATTCAGTTTCTAGTCCTACAGTCAGTTTCTAAAAAGAAAAAGCAGATATTTTTTCATAGACTCACTGAATTGTACTATACCCAAATATAAGGATTCCTTTATGTAAATTTTAAGTCAAGATCAGGGCCATGAGGAAAATTATGAGTTACCTTATTAACATTATTAATAAAAACAATTGCTGTTGAATTTACAGGATTATAATGGAGAGGAGAATGAGCTTTACTCTTACTGCTGGAAATAAATCAATCGAGTACAATATGAAAAGCTCTTCCCTTAATTTTTTTGAGTCTGCTGCTAGTATCCCCTGTTCCTACAAGGTTACTATTCTGATGGAGGAATTAGACATCTGCAGTGGGAGTCATCACAACATCAATACAAAAAAAACCACCTTTTGGTGTGCAGGCAGATGAGAAATATGTACAGAAAGCAAAGGGGTCTATAGAATACGACATCAACTTTCCCTGGTTATGTAACTTCAAATGTAAATTTGTAACACTGGTACCACATTCGCGTTCACTTGCAAACAAATAATTTGTTTCCTCCCTGTTCCTACCAGTCCCTGTACAGTCTAGATGACAATTAGGGCATATTTTTGAGATCACCTCCCTTATTTGACATGGTAGCAAATGATGTGCAGCATAGATTACAAGAAACTCCTGTGTTCCTTTTTTTCTTTTTTTTTTGCAGCAGAAAAAGGCAAAGCCACAATTTCTTTTCACTTATTCTTTCCTTTTCCAACTCCTTTTTCTCCTTTTGTATTTTTTTTAAGGAAATATGTTCAAAATAACGGAGTGCACTTAATCTAGACATAGGTAACACTGAGATGTGGCAGTGGTATGTTTTGTTGAGTAAGTGGAACAGGAAATCTAGTTCTCTTGATTTAAAACTTTTGATATTTCATGTTTAATTGTTAAAAAATTATTTCTTGTTAAGCTACACCATTGGAGCCAATCTTTTATGGTTTCTCTTAAGTGCCAGTGGTTTCTGAAGGAGGTCTGTATATTAAGTTTCTCAGGGCTGACTGTTTCACTCATTGATGTAGAGGGACTCACCCTGCAATTACTGGACTTGAGCTAACCTGTAGGATCCACCTACAGACCTGACTGTAAAGTATGAGATCACACAATGACATCAATGAATCCAAACTCAGATCATTGAACTGTATACATACAATTATATTCAATCACATAAAATACGTGAAAACAAATACCTATTTCACACAAAACTCCCTATTTTTTTGAACCTGGCAGGCCAAACAGTCATCCCAGAGCATTCCCACACTCACATACCAAGGATTGGCTGAGATGCCAAGTAGTCTCAGACAGATTGATCCTCCAGCCTAGTCATTGGTCCCTGGTCCAGCCCAATGTCTGCTCCCTAGCTGACCCACAGCCTGGACTCTGGAGTACGTGGGTGTGAGAGTGAATGGTGTCAGGAGACAAAAGATGGAACAGTTCTGCTTCATGTTCCTCACTTTGGGATTTCAGCTTGTCTTTAGAATGTATCATCCGTGTGATTTTTAATAAGTTTTAACAACATAGCTGGATTTTTCCTGAAAAGGAAGTGACACCATGCTTCATGTAAGAAATGTTATAATGTATGAACTATCCCTGTCTGTTTTGAAGGACCGTCCCTGGTGAAGTTATTAATACATCGTTTTATTACCAAGCTGAGAACATGCATATATATGATCAAAATTAAGTCTTGTCCAGGAGCTCTTCCTTTACATTTTAGTTTTAACCTCTTAAGTAGTTCTGACACATTTCTCAATTTAATTTATATCCTTGATGGTTTTCTACATATGAATTCTTTTTTCTTTGTGATGTGGAAGGAATTTTGCTTCCATAAATGCCATGCAGCTCATCAAAATAAAGAGAAGTGTTGGCTGTCTTTTTCTGAGAGACTGTGAAGTCTATCAAATACAATTGTTTTGCTGGTACAAAACAAACCTACTGCACAAAACAATTTAATGTGTTTTGCAGATACTTTACTGCTATATACCTCCAGTGGTTGTCACTCAGCACAAGACACCAACAGAAACAGGCAGATGAAAACAATCCAGCCATATCAGGAGCGCCTTTGAGAAAACCAAGAGGACACTGACCATCATCAGTGCAGAGGCTGTGCTAATTTGGGAACCCAGCCTACAAGAGAAAGAATGGCTGCTGTATGTGGAAGCAGACATACAGTGTGGAGCTAACAAGTTTGCCAGAGTATGGTGAAATTTGAGTGTGCAGAGACACCAGTGAGAAGAACATGCGCAGGTACCCATCCATGTCCCAGCACAGTCTGTGCTGACAGACATACCCCAACCACAGCACCACATTTAGTACCTGATCTAGTTAAACTCAGTGTAAGTCAGAGACTGCGTCTGACTGAAGAGACATTGTCTCTGTCTGAGAGACTTTCCTGCCGCTTGCTTGAATCCTGGGGCTCATTAGGAAACAAGAATTATTCCAGAGTGACTCAAGCAGAATTTAACCCAACCTTTTAAAAAAGTGGCCATTTCAGATTCACCTTCACCATCATGTAAATTATTAAGGGTTTTTTCTCAAATAATTGCCAGTTCACGTATTTACCTATTATAAATCATTTAATATTCCTGTGGTTATGTCAGTTTATGCCACTGAAAATACAGTCTGATGACATAATTGGAAATATGGGATAAAATGCTAATCTTCAAGAACATCATAGTCTCTTCATGCAGATGTTTCCATAGTAACATAACCACCATGATACAACCATAGTGAATGGAGTTTTAATGTGATTTATTTTCTCTTTTGTGGTTTTTTTTTGAAATGAAAGAATATGGATGGAGACAGTATAGAAATAACACTAATTGATTCACAAGCACAAGGAAAGATTTGTCAAAGTCAACATGGTTACGTGTCTAAGAGGGATGTATAGACATGTAATGAAAGAGAAGTGGGAATATGATCACCCTCTAATATACATTTATTTTAGATAAAAAAATCTTGGAAGTATTTATGTAACTGTATAAAAGTCTTCACCAAAAGCACTATGTATTCTTTAGAAGTATTATTTTTCTCACTAAAGAGAATAGTATATTAAAGTGCTAAATCAGTTGCCTCTGCCTCATCTGTCACAACCAGAGCCAATCTCCTGACATAATCAACCCAGGTCAGTGAACGTCCCTGCAGAAGCCCACTCCCCAGTGTGTCTCTTCCAAATGCCAAGTCCTTGAGCAGTAGGACTAATAATGCCTGATTTTCTAAACAAAGCATTTTTGACATTTGTGGCAATCTTGATAGCTCTCCTGTATGAATTCTCTGCCATTTAATACATGTTGGGCTCATTCATCTGACAAGGGTCCATCTTCCACACCTTTTTTTGAAACTTTTAGAAAATTAAAATATTTTAGGTCATTATCCCATAAAACATAGCTAAAATTGATAGATTAAAAAGTTACAAAGTGCAAGTGGGCAGGCAGATACACTTGCTTTGAAGACATATACTTTCTTACAAAAAAAGATAAATTAATTTCACAATATATCTGAAGAATTCGAATCCAAAACTTTTGTAGATTAATCATCTCATCTGTAAGGTCTTTCAACAGTTGTGTGCTGCCCTGTCTCAGACCTGATATGCACTGCAGAAGTGCAGGGATGGTGGGATGAAAGCCATTGGCTTGGAAAATACTGAGAGCTGGAGGTGCTGTGTAGCAGAGAAGAAGCCATCTTTGAAGAGGGGAACCGACCACAAGAGGCAGGCCTCAACTAATTAGCTATTCAGATTTGCCAGAAGAAATTATTTCTCTAGTTGCAGGCCAAAATTGCTACCTTGAATGGATATTTTCCGGAGTAGTGTGATTTTAGCAACTTTCCCCAATCGCAAATGATTTATGAGGCACTTACTGTAACAGCTATGCCAATAAAAAAATAATGTGAATAAAACAGGCATTATCAACAGCTACATGTTGCTACAGGTAAGATGGGGATACCTAAGTTTTCTAAGAGTGAATTTAATTTGGATTAGTGTAGTCTTTTCAGTTTTACCTACTGCTGGAACTTCAGCTGAGTGTTAACTGAAGCCTTGACTGCTCCTTTCAAAATAGCTGTACATACTTCCCCAGAGGAAAACCCAGGAGAAATTGCTACTCTCCAAAATCCTTGCCTGCTCTTCTCCTCACACATGGTTCTGCCTCTTTGGGAGTCTTATGCCCCCGCAAGCCATGCCAAAGTTAGACAACAAGGAAGAAATCACACAGAGGTCGTCATGCTCATCCAGTGATCACCCTGATGTTCTACTAGCTACCAGGGTGAGCTAGGAAGCTGCACAGCCCCAAGCACAAGGAATGTGCAGCCTCCTCACAGCTCAGGCTTTCAGGCTTTAAAAATGACCCAGTTCTCAGATCTGGTACAAGTCAAAGCCTCTCTGATAGCCCATCATCACTGAGGTGGATTGCTTTTTTTTCCTGAGCTCTTGGGTTGTTTCTTAACTCTGAAAGCATCAGAGGCAGGGAGTGAATGTGATGCTGCACAATGCCCAGTCTTAGACATATGCTCTCAGCATCACAGCTGGACCAGATATTGGGAGACAGAGTAGCACACCCCTCCCATCTCTATGAAGTTGAAATCTTGCGCAAACTTACTATCAATCCCCAAATTCTACTCAGTTTTATGATGGCTTTACATTTAGCCCACATTTGCAAAAAAATCCAGATTTGGGACCAAACTGAAAATCAGATGTGCTGGTTGCAACACAACATCAACCTGGAGGGACACTGGAAGAGAAATGCCTAACCTCCCAATGGTGACCCTGCAGGGACACCAGTAACACTCCAAGAGGCAATATCCCCTCCAACAGCAAAATCTGGCCACATAGAGAGATTGGGGGTGTCTTCCAGACCTCTTCTGGAGCAAACTGAAGCTGGGCAGGTGATGGCTTCAAAATCTAGGCACACCATAAATCCAGGCTTCTAGCTCTTGCCCATGGCAGAGATAAGGTGCCAGGTGCAGAATCTGAAGCCCTGCTCAAACTGCCCTGTTTGGTCTAACCATCCCACATTACAGGATTTTTTTTTGAACCCTTCAAAGTAACCTGAGCCAAAGAAGTGTAAAAAGAAAATAATATTGCAAGTACAAACTAGAAACAAGTTTAATATTTAAGGGTGTCTGCATGAATGAAGAATTGTTTTGGTTTTAAGCCTGAAATTTAAGAGACCATAAATCCAAAAATAGGATTTACTGTTTTTAGGCATTTTTAGAGAGAAATCACAGTGTTTATTTAGAAGTGTCATTCATTGACCATGTTTATTGTTTCATTTTTGGGTTTTGTTCAAGTAGAACCTCACAACAAATTTTAGAATGGGTATTTTTAGTGTTTATGGCTGCCAGCTGGCTGACAGAATAGACAATATTATTATGGATTATAGGATCAATAATCCATGTGCTAAGAAGGATTTATGTAAGAGACCATAACAGCTTAAGCTTCAATAAATACAAGTAACAGAGGACAGAAATGACAGACATTCTCTAAATAAAAACAACATTTCTCTATACCAGAAAGGAAAATAATACATGTATATCAAAATCAAAATGCATTTTTAAAAATGTAAATAGAATGCATATTCTTGCTTTGTAAGAGGTTTAAGTACATATTTGTATGAATTGAAATATGTTTTGAGGCCTGAAAGATTAGAACAAAAAGAGCTTTTTTTTGTCTCAGCCCATTTCGTCATCTGCCATGATAAAATAAGAATTTTTCTTTTTCCCTGTTTGAAGCTCAAGACACAATCCCTGAGGGAATTCATGAGGCAGTGGTGGAGGTGAAAATAACCTCTACATTTGAATACTACAAAAGCCACGGCATCACAAAGGTATATTGGAGCTCATAAGTCTTTTTTTTTTTTAAAAAATTTTTATTTTCCCTGCATTCCTTTTAATGTGCAGTAGTGCATTTCCTTTTTGCAGAGAGCATCACCCTAAACACTGAACATCCTGGCTTTCATGGTTTATAAAAAGAAGTAAGTGTGATCAGAACATTTTTCCTTTGCTTCGGAGGTCTAGCAGTGTCTTTGATTTCCTTAATTACACCCATCAACCTGGAAAGGTCATACTCTAATTCTAGGTACTATTCTGGGAGCAGGAGGAATAATTCCGAGGTTTTTTCACCTGTGTTCACAATCTATCAAGACTTCCTTCTTTCTTTTACAGGAACAGCTACATCCTCCAGAGATTTGACGAGCATGTGACTACTCAGTCAACAGGAAATTAGTTGCAGTTTGATTTTTAATTACTTGTGATAACATGAATGCCTTAAAAATTGCAAGTCAAGGACAAACCTCCCACACAGAGAGAAAATTTAGATCATTTAACAGTGTTGTCACTCACTTGTTATTTGCAAGTTACAAACTAACCAAGCCAGGTTAAATGTCTCTGGTTTTCTTTGGTTTGTTTTCCCGTCCTGTGTGTATAGGAAACCTCGAACATAAAACAAAATGACAGCAGATGACATTTTGCAGATAAACTTCCCATATCTCAGGGACTCCCAGTGACCCACAGACTGAGAAACTGCCATCCACATGGTATAATATCATGATACCATTCTTGGGATCCTGGGAGCTGTAGGCTGCAAGTTTTGGCCTTAATCCAGCAATACATTTAAGCATGTGCTTACCATTAAACACCTGAGCTGCTCTTTGGTCTTCAGCTGGATTATACACGTCAGAGTGCTCTGCTGGATGAGAGCCAGAGCCCTCAGCACCACACTGCAGTTTCAAGGGGGAAGAGTATAGAGAAACTTCATCTGCTTGGTGATGACTAACAAAAGCTACAGATCTTTTTAATTGCTGGCCTGATTTATTGCCTCCTGAAGACAATGGGAGTATCCCTTTGGCCTTAAAGTGATAACACAGGGCTCCGTATGATTAGCTAGCTAAACCTGTGATTTTTTCTGGCTTTTCCTGTGAAATGACATTGTCAGCTGATATAAATCTGGATTGTTCCATCAATTTCACTAGTTTACCCCATCTTATCCTTTATAATGGATTGTACCAACAGATGCCCTCTCTAGAAGCTTTATGAAAGCATCATTATAGTAAAGCTACTTGTCAAGGTAATTTCTTGTTTTGATTTCCTCAGTTCCTCTGTAACAGTATGTCCAGCTATGAAAAGCAGTGTGTTTGTAAATACTCTTTCAGAAAGCTGTTATGAGTAGTTTATAGTTCAGTAGGATGCTTTATGCATCCGGTTCTTCTTCTCAGGATATGACCACTAATGCGACTCACTCCCTGTTTATTTATGTCAAACAGCTGGCAATTAGGAAAAAATTGGAAACCCTGGTGATATTTCCCACTTGGACAGTTCTGAGTTGGGTCATAATACTGGTGATGGGAATATCTTCAGGAATTCTTCTGGTGTGGATGCATGTTGCCTTCCACTCATTTTTCGTCTGGAGGTTTGAATTATCACCTTTCTTCTTTTACACCGAAGGCTAAGGGATCAGTCAGCACTCTATGGTTATAAAGCACAGGTAGAGGTTTCTCTCCCGACACTCATATCTGTAGTGTATACCTGCAGGACACCAGAAGACATTTGCTGGCCTCCAGATGATGCTGCTGCCTCCCTGGTGTCGTGGCACATCTGACAGCCTTTGTCACTCTGTGAAACCAAGTTTTATTCCCCTAACCTCTCCACTGTGAAACATGCATGCCTGGTGTGTGCTATGAGCAGCAAGGCAGGTGTTTTGAGGAGCAATGTCCTCATCAAAGGCTCTTCTGGCAGCTGAGCTGAAGCAGCCCCTTGGCTTACAGAATCCTGTACCATGGGAGGGAGCTTCATGGCTTCCCCTGGAGTGGTCTTTATCCCTGGAGCAAGGAGGCTGCAGCCTCACCTCTCTCAGGATATCCCTGCAGCCTCATATTTCTGGGTGTGAAGACAGCTGTACTTCAGTATGTGCCAGACTGCTGGGCTTCTCAGTCCTCACCAGTCCTGGTCCCTGGAGGAATGCAACCCTACCAGCCCAGACTCCTCTTACCCTATGTTCCTGTGCACATGGATCTGCCTGAAGGAGATTTCACTAATGGGCCACCCATGGCAGCTCCTCCATGTGCTGGGATGGACTCTAAGTGACAGCACTTTCGATGTCAGGCATTGTTCCCATAAAACACATCACAGAAATGTGGGACAAGGTTAGAGGGCTAGGCATATGAGTGTAATTCCTAGCACAAAAAGGGAGTGCACAAAAGCAAATGCAGATGAAATGTACAAATGTTCTTTTCCCCCAGAGTAGTCACCAGGCTTGATACTCATTTGAGATCTTAATATAGTTTCTCTCTTTCCTTTTAGCAACCTGAAAAAGAAAGGTGTCAAGCCTGTCCCCCAAGCTGTGTTCAACCTAATGGAATACCTATTTTGTTACAATTACGTTTAAGAACACCAGGATTTTTGCTCATTCTGATGTTTCTGGAAAAGAATTTTATTTCATTCAAAAAAGTTGACATGGGTGGTTCTAGTACTCCACGTTTTGTTGTCGTTGTTTATTTTCTTTGGTATTTTCCACTATTTTCTGAATTAAGGCTAAACCATCCACAGCAATTTTAGTCCTCAGAAAGGTGTTTTTAGCAAGTGTAATAATTTCTCAAGCATCTTTACCTGCTTCTATTCATTTCAGAAGACAACACCCCTCAATTTGTTAAACAAAAAGAACAGCCAGGTCAGAACAATACTGCAGGTGACCCTGTGCTCTGTACAGTGAAGTCTGTACCTTGGCCTGGTACAAGGAGTTCCTTAATGTTCCCAGAAATGCTTAAGAAAAGGAATAGGAAATGTGAGTCATTCTGTGTTGCTCTGTCCCCTCTCCCTGTGCAGTGCCTGGTTGCCAGTGCCTCCAGGACTTGCTGAGCTGAGGTAGGCTCCAAGGTTTAATAGCCATCCTTGGTGCAGCCCTCATATAACCCTTCTTGCATCTAGTTAGCGTTTGGCCTTGGCAGCATCCTGTAACAATAAGTTCCACAATTTAATTTCCACTGTGTGAAAGAGGGCTTCCTTTTTTTTTTCTTTTTTTTTTTTTTGTTCCTTTTCCCTTGTGATTGCTGTCTGCTGATTTTACAGAGTCCTCTTAGTTTTGTACCGAGGCAGGAGGGGGCAGCTATTGCCCACTCACCTTCTCCAGACCTTTTAGAATTTATACACCTCAGTCATTTCCCTCTTTACTACTTTCCAGCCTCAGCAATTCTGGCCTGTTTAGTATTTTCTAGCACAGTTGCCTTCCTGTGCTCTTAATCACACATCTTGATCTCTGCACACAATCTAGTTCTCCCATGCTCATCTATGTCCTGCTGTGAGAGAAAGAAAAATCCAGTTTTGCTTTCTGCAATATCCTCCCTCCCTTCCCCTCATCTGGTGGACAGTAATTCACGAGACACACATCTGTAAGTATTCCCAGGGATAGTGCAGGATTGTCAGATGTACTGACTAGTCTCTCAGGGGAACTGAGTCCTGCTCTTTGAATAGCATGGTCTGCAAAGGCCTCTCCAAGCAAAACCCCTGAAGACTTTATTTCTTCCTATCCCAAAGGCTCCTCAGTGGGAGACTTTTAGTCCCAAAGCTTCCTCCCACCAGAATGCATCTCAGCAAAGGAGGACATTGGGGGGTTGCTGGAAGCTGCTCAGTGTATATGGTCACCTGGCTCCAGCCCAGCACCTGGGCAAGGAACATGTTACTTTTTTATTAAAAACTCTTTACTTTTTTTGTTAAAAGCAAATAATTGGTGATCTTAAGCAAATGCACTCCTGAGTTGGGTCTTGCCAGTTCGACTGTTGCCCCAAAAAATCCAGTCAGTTGGTCACAGCTTTCTCAGATGTGAGGAGAAATTTGAAGCTGAGGCAGCAAATGCTGCAGCTCCAAATGTCAGACCTGGAGTAACTTTAACTTGTTAGATAATACCAGGTCTCTTTCATCTCTTATTTGTGCTGGATTTGCTCCATGAATTTCCATCAAACCAAACCTTGCTGAGGCTGGCAGAGGAGGCATAGGATGGAGAGAGCCCTTTGTGCACAGTGGGCCAACAGCCAGCTATTGAAGGGAGCTGAAGACCTGGCCAAAGGACAGCAGTGACATTTACCACACTGGAAAAACTGGCTGTTGGCAATCCTGCTTCCTCTGCTGAAGGGACAGGATGACTGGACAAGCAGCTTGTGCGGGGGAGATGGAGCAGGATGAGAACAAATCTCTTGTTTCTCCTTGACTTTCTATTTTCTTTGTCTGAATAATGAATAATTCCACATTTTCCCCAAAGGGATACTGCTTTCTTTGAGATGGTATTGCCAAATATCTATCTTAAATGTCGCACATACACACAGAGAATGAAATGCATTTAAGAAGAGCTCTAGATATGAAGAGCTGCTGAGAACCAGAAGCTGACAGAAAAAAACTTCCTGGAGTATATTGCAAGCACTGGTTGAGTGGAGCCATCTTCTTCTCCTGAGATATCTGAATGAGCATCTCTTGTTTCTGACTAAATAATGCTATAGGTTGAATTAATCCTTATGACATGGGAGCTCTCAGCCAGAAACAATAGTGTCAGATGGAAGAGTTAATTCCTGGGATTGTGATGTTCATCACCACTGACCAGTGGGTATTCAAGGCAAGAAGCATATAGGATGCTGTGCAGTACCTAATTCCTCCACCAAGCCATTCTTCTTGCTGTCCCCTGCTTTAATTGTGTCATTAATGAGTCACTGAGGTTAATGAGGAACCCATATCATGGAGCTGCATTGCAGTTGTAGCTGTTGATCAAACAGCTGTGACTCCATCCAAGCCTCATTCCATTAAATAAGTGGCATTTCTTTCTCTCTCTCTTCTGCTTCCACCATAACAATGATTGTCTGTGAGGAGAAGATTGAGGTCTCATTCTGCTCTTTGCTGTATAGATGATAATAGGTATGGATGAAACTTCAGAGATATTTTTAAGCCCAAAGTCAAGATAGAAGCCAAATAAGATTTTCTATGGCTTTTGGATACCAAATTCCCTTGAAGTTGTAGGGTGTGAAAGAAAAGACAGAGATCATCTAAGATATTTTCACTGGTTATTTCAGAGGAAGTTAGACAGCTAAACTGCTTTACACATTGGATTCAGTTGTGGGGGTTTTTTTCATTTTCTCCATGTTTCTTAACTGAAAGTAAGGCCAGTCTTTCAATTTTGCACTGAGATACGCTGTTCAGACCACTGACTATGGTTGATTTCGTATGTCAGAAATATTTTAATCAGAATACGTTAATCACTGGGTGCTCAGGGAGGCACAAAGTTCTCTGTGCAAAGAGCTCAGTGAAGGACTGGTGTCTCAGCAGCAAGCAAGAGACAAACTTTGAGAGAGAGAAGAACATGTGAATATGGGAAGTTAATTGTTGTAAAATTGTATTTGTTTAAAATAGTACACAAAATTATGATGGATTATCCATTTATTTTGTGTATTCATTAGTCGATTTTTCCAAGTGCATCTCTCTTATTTGAGAAATATTGACTAATTGAAAAAACAGTGTCAATGAAGGATAATTAAAGAAAATGGGATGCTCTGCCATGTGACTAAGCTATTCCTGGCTACTGTTTACTCAGTGTTTGCAGCAATCACTATGGCACAAGGATTTCAGAGATAGAGTATCTCTTTTTCTTTTTGTTGTAATTATTTACTTTTTGTTGTGTGTGTTTGCTGCACAGTATCAATCCTATCTTAGGGTTAGCCTTTTGTCACTTGGAATTGTTTCAGTATTTTGTGAAACAAACTGAAATACTGAGAGAAATTCTTAAAAGGTCATAAATATTTTTTACTTGATTGCCTCAAGTACTTCTGGTTTCCTCCATCTCCTTCTCCATACGTAATTGATAGCAACTGTATTATAGAACAAGAAATAGGATTGTGTCTCTGGAAATACAACTGTCTTGTCCGTCATAGTCACTTATAGCCACTGATCTTTGTTTTCCGCAAATTGTCTTTGTGAAAACAGCCATTGACTTGTGAATATTTTCCAGGTTTTCTAGCTACAATGCATGTTCCCCAAGAGACAAAGTGGCAATGATACCAAGAAGGGAAATATTAAAATTTCATTGAGTAAATGTGATGCCTTAGGTAATATTTTTCATTTTTGAATGCTCTGAAGCTAGCATTTCTACAATAGTTTCCTCCCAACTAACTCTGAGACTCTAGATACTGTTTTGAATAATTACTCACCACATTTTCAGATGCCTAGCATCCTTGAAATCCCACATCTCATGCACAATGAGATTGATTTACCTTGGGCATATGGGTCTCACTGTGTAAAAGACATTAAGTCTGTCTGCATTCACCATGTCCAGTGCATCTGGAACATGAGGCAATTGTTGCACATACTCAAGCAGGCACTTAGAGCCCATTGCCCCTGAATGACACCAGTCACCACTGTTGTGACACAGAACTCATCTGTGCACAGAAAGGGGTAGCTGGACCCACTGTGCCTGAGCAGAATTGCTCACATAGACATGGTCCAAACACATTTTTCCAAATTTTTTCATCCCCTTTCCATCACATCTTGTGATCTCCACTTGTTCAGAAAATTCTCCATTCGATTTATAGGATACCAAAGAGCATGGTCTTCATTCAATGGAAAACAAAACATTTTGGAATTTCCCAATTCCAAAGCAGGTGTCAAAGAAAGATAGGGAGATTTTTTCTCTAATGAAGATAGAACATGATTCCGATTTTCTCTTTGGTAAAAAGCTGTTCTTATCTACACGGGGTAACAGCCTTACCAGCTTGACATTGAAATGTTCTTTAAACCAACCATGATGGCAGCATAAAAAGTTTGATTCTTTACTGTAATGTATCGCTTGCACTGGAACCCAATCATAAGTAGTCAGTCAGAGGGTCCAAGGTCAGAAAGACTGGCCACAGTCTGCAGAATATCTAAGGGCTGCCACATGTAATGGTATCTACCTAACAATACAGTTTTGCATGAACTACAACCACAGAAAGAAAAAACCTTTCAAATATTTGTTTGAATTTGTAAAGGTATTTTTGACAGCTAGACTTGCATATTTTACAGTCAGAGTAAATATGGCAACATTCAAATTTGCCTTTATAAATACTCACAGATGTTGGATTTAAAGTTTGCCCATGTGGGTATTTATTCATCCAGTCAGCACAGAGAAATTGCATTACTAGACTTCTGTGACCAATTAAAAGTAAATGGTTACATAGACATTAACTAAGCATGTCTGAAAACACAATTTTTTTGAGGATGCAAGTTTTCTGTAAACTCTGCATTGAAAACAAATAAGTTAAATGAGTTTTAAAGTCTTAATTCTTAATTATTCCCAAAACATTAATCACAACAATATTTTAAATGTCCTTGAAGAGGTCTGTTTAACATGGCTGCTTGTTTCATGTTCACTTTCTGAACCTTAGAGGATAAAACTGATGCAGAAGTGGAGATGAACTAAAACCTCATGAATTACATTTATTACGTTATGCATTTGTAAAACTGTTTAAAAAGCACTTCCTTATATATACTAGCTAGACTATGCCAGCTGTGCTCTATAGTAGCTAGACTTCAATATGAAACCATCAGGAGCATTGCAGTAAACAGGCATTTCTTTATATGAATAATTTGGTCTCTGAATACACTTGAGCAAAAACTACTGAAATGTATCTGAATGCTTTCACAGTCAGTGCTTATCTGGTGCTCACAACCTATTTATGACATTCATTTCTGTAAGTGGCACACAGCTTCTAGGATGCTGGTGAAATGCTTTTTTGTGTGACATGGGTAATCTTTCATCTCTCTGTGGACTACAGAGTTCCCACATGATGTCACAGTAGAAACATCTGCATCTCAGTGCAAAGAAAATGATCACAGTTTTCAGAACATATTCATTTAGAATATGCCACAAATAAAAGGTAATAGATCTTTGGAACAAAGTTATGTTTCTCTGAATTCAGCTCTACATTCATTTATCTCTTTTTCTGTTTTTCAGAAGAGAAAACAAGGACCTGAACATCCACCAGGATTTCAGGCTGCTGTGATTCTGCTGGTTTAGAGCTGCCTTCAGTAATGAAAAAAAATAATCCCTTTCTGCATGCCCCACTTTTAAAACCATCCTTTATTTCAAGCTTTCCAAGATAACTCATGTTCAGTATCAGATGAAATTCCTACAACATAAGTAAAATTTTTTGGAATGAATTTGAAGCAGAGCAAAGTGAAACAATAAACACTTTGTTATTGAGAAAGCACATCTTTCTGAAGCACAAAACTTCTATTTTCATTTCCCTCAAAAAAACCAATGTGCAGTACTTTCATAGCAATGACCCCTGTGGAGGTGGTTTACTATTTTTATAACACTCAAATTTCAGTTGTCACTAACTCCTGCATTGTAGAAACATGTAAACAGCCTCTGAACGCTGCAAACATACCTGTGCTAAAAAATTACGTATACAGTATTCCTTACTGATGCTGATGGTTGATATGAACTCCATGGTGAACTATTTCAGAGCCTGCACGTGGTATTGCTTTCAGTCTGGTTATCCACTGTCTCCAGTCATTGCAGCATCTGATGTATCTGTTAGAATTTTCTTCTAAGAATATTTAACTACCAGAGATAATGGCTGGTATGGGGATGGGGAAGAAGTCCTTTTTGACAAATCTAGAGCCCTTGATTCACCTGAACAAGTCATCTACCTGCATGCATTTTAGATTTGTCTCACAGATTGGTGCTGAGGTTATAGTGAAACATATACTTAGTCTCAGATTCACCATTGTGAATGGCTTCTACTGTTCAGATCTCTGACTGCCTTCATTATAAAATCATATCCAGGCAGGTCAACCCTGGAGGATAAATCATGTCAGCACAAAGCTAGCTTGTGAGCTCTGATTTATTGGCTTTGTTAGGCCTGCAGGGCCTATGTATCTGCATACACTGTAGTCTGTTCTTTGAGACAGTCTGGCTTGGGATTTTTTTCCCTGATTAGAGCACAACTAAGTTGTTACTAAAACATTTGGGACAACATGAGATGGGTAATAAAGACAAGAGGTCTGTCTCCCAGGGACAATGGTACAATGAAGTTGCAATGTCATTATATAAGTTGGTTTGTGCTCAGGTAGCAAAATTTTCTGTTGGGGTCAGATGGGATGCAACTATTGGGTTGCTGGGGTACCTTTGCTGCTGGAGTTTTGTTAACTTATTGCTTTCCTGTTTTCAGAGCCCTGGAAATTCACTTTAGTGAATTCACACCATTCTTCCCTTTCACAGTGATTTTGCAGTTTCTCCAGGTGCCAGTATCACAGCCTGTTTTATTGATGAAGCAAAGCCCGTATAAAGAAGCACAATTTTTTGTACATAGTAAAATGTTCACATTAGTTCTTTCATCTCATGTGCTATAAGGTATAATCCGAAAGCTGGAAGATTTTGCATGGAGAGAAAAACTCCTCAAGTTCTATTCAAAGTCCCTCATAACAGTGTAGTGACTGCCTTTCAAGATTCCAATATACATGCTTGAAAATGTGCTGTGCTTTCCTTTCAATACAAAGATCTTCCCCAACTGTTATTCCAAACCTGTCTGCCAACTCCATCTCTCTCTAACACCTCCATGGCTACTTGCTAACACCAACTCCATCTCACCTGCTAAACCAGCCTCACACTCTGCCTTCCAAACCTCCTCTGCTCCTGTCCAGCGAGCTCACACGGTAGAGCTGACTGACTTACAGTGCTGCTGCACCTTGCACTGTACATCTGTGCTGTCCAAATGCAAAAAAATTTGGGGGACTGGCCCTGCCAAGGCATTGCTGAAGTCTATCTCAGATATTTGCAGCACTGCTGCCTCTTTTTTGGTTCACAGTCCCATGCAGCCAATGCCACTGACCAACAAAACCCTGGTCCCCCATGGTGGCAGCCCCACAAGACTTGAAGTGGCAGAAAGTGAACTGCTACAACTAAAAGCAGTCAACCCCTCTAGCTACCCATGGGTGCCAGCACGTCAAAAGGCCTATTAGAAGATGCAAACCTAGATACTCAAGTCCAATACCTGCCATTAGCATATACTCCTTCCTGAATTAATCCCTCTCCCAGAGATCTGTCAAATAAAGAAGCTGGGAGATTGGTAGATGTGTCAGTGAGCTGCAGTTTGGAGACACTCTGCTGCGGAGGGTAACTCACTTTGACCAGAGTATGACCACAAGGATCTCTGCTTCCACAATGACACTTCATTGTGTCAGGGAACAAGCAGCTCATTCTCCCAGTGGAGCCTCATATGTGAGTCTGCAGGGAAGTCTTTGACTCTCCTGGCTACAGTAGACTCCCTTTTGCTCTCCTCTGGGCTCACATACACCTTTTGCCAGGTATTCTTCTCTGTATGCTGTGTGATGGTGTCCAAAACTTGCTGCAGTTTATTGAAGTCTCTCCATTGCCCAGAAGGATGATTGAAGCTAGGCCATAGTGGACACTGAATGTGCTTTGAGAGCACGAGTAATAGAAGCTCATACAAGCGAGGAAAAAGTTAGTTCACTGAATTCGAATAGATCCAACAAACATCAATACAAATACAAAGGCACATTTGGTTTAACAGCGCAGCACTGTGAATTGTGAAGCTGTGTTTATTCCTTTGAATTCAGGCAGGAAGGAAGAGATTTTTGTGGTTCTGGCAGTGGGCCGGATCATTTGACTTTCCTAGCTCCCAGCTTATGGAAACTGGAACTGACTTTTGCCAGCAGTGCCCCCACCACCTCCCTGCCTCTGCCTCTCCCCACCTAAAGCCTAGCTGGAGCTGCCTTCTTCCCAGCTGCTGCCACTCCATTCCCTGCCCTGGCTGTGCACTCAGGGCTCCGCACATAGATCCTTCATGGTCATGCACTGTAATATGTGCCCTAACAAGCCATGAACACTTGAAATAGTCTGTGGAATAGAGTGAAAGTGGTCTATTCTGGATTCCTCAAGTAAACAGAGTGTGCATTTTTCCAAAGAAATACTTAAAAGACTTTGGACCCAAATAGAAAATTATTAAAGCTTATTTACTGGGCTACAAAACCTTTTCCATGTTTAAATCCTGATTAGAGACTGAGAGTTTATTTTTGCGTTCTTAGAAATGTCTAGGCCATTTGCAGAGCAAGAAAGTGACATTCCCATTAATCCTCACTAGTACAGTTCAAGGATTTAAAAACTGCTTTTAGATATGAGCACAGCTTTGCAAATCCCCTAAGGCCACGGGTAACGGGAATATAGAGGTCACTTAAGTCATGAATTGCAAACTCTGCATCCTGTCAGGTGGTGTTACAGAGGGAGTAGAAAAGAAAATAATGGTGTTTTCATTCCTTTGAAAAAACACTGCAGGAGTGAGTAGACTATACTGCTCCCTGCAAGAAGTAAGAGAATTCCTAGTATGGACAGATGACCATGTTAAAGTGTCAACTGCATAGTGACAGGTCAGGCTGAGAAATCCAAGCCTGGATCATTTGGGACTAAACTGAGTTAATTCCTGAATGCGAAAAATTGTGTTGTTTGACAAGAAAAAATGGTTACAGTGTTGCGAGAAACAACAGCGGGGTATGCCTGACTTATAGTTGCTCTGTTGTCCATATAAGGGTTTTCAGTCTGTGGACTAGATTGTTTGTTAGCAAAAATGCTGGTGTTCCCTCTGTGTAGCACTCCCTGTTACTCACACTAATAGATGTACTGGGTGCACAAAGCACAATCCTCCAAATTGTCCCGAAGAAGCCTGTTGTGGATAAACATGCCATCAGGCTACTGAAGCCAAATGACAAGGTTTATTGCTTCCTGATGAGATCAGGTGAGTAATGGTGTGCAAAGTTGCCAAACGGGTTAAAACTTCAATGTGGTGACGTTTTAGAGGGTGGTGGGGCTCTGCTGGGATGAGAGCATGCAAGGTGACCACCGGGAAGAGCAGGCAGTTGCATACTCTGCTGTCTCAGGCAGCGAAGAGGGGAAACAAAGAAATAGAGATAGACAAAGTGAATACAACTAACAGTGGGTCTGCTAGCTGCCTGGCCCAGCTCTTAACAGCAAGAGCACTGATCCAATCCACATTTCTTTGTCTCTGAGCACCGACAGTACGTGAGCAGTACACGCCCCATGCATATGTCCCACCCCAGCCCCATCAGCTGCATTGTAAGGCGAGAGAGCAAGGGCTGCACGAAGGAATAACACGTAAGTACATTTTGTTTGTCTGCTTTGCCCTACGGAAGGACTTGGTTACTCCTACCTGTTCTCAGCCGAAGCAGCTTGAAAACTGCAACAGGGAAAAACCACAAGGGTTGGCCACAAAGGAGGTGTGGATGCCCTGCACACAAGTCCCACTGAAATACTCCATCAAGGCAATGGTGCAGCCAACAACAGATTCAAACATATATCAGTGTATACATCACATGAATACCAGTTCATCCTCCTGCTTGTGCTGTACAAACTGAACAAGATGTTCAATCCACTATGTAAGCAAAGTTTGTTATTTCTAATATAGTCTAGAGCTCTAGACTATTTCCCTGGAAATAGTTATTTCCCTGGAAATAAACAGTGAAAATGGATTTTATTTTTTTTTTCCTGCCTCATCTCTGTGAACACGTTGGGTCTTGGGGATAATGCCTAGGACTTTTCTGAATCCTTCATTAAAATTTTCTCTGCAAAACAAGGTGTAAAAGGGTTAATACTTGCTTCCAAAAGAACCAGTAAAGTCTGCAGCTTTGTCCATCTCCACAATTAACACTTCAAAGTTTCTACTGGTCAGAGCTAACTGACAACAACCTGAATATGCTGGTACTTGGGTAGTTTATTATTCAAATTAAATATTTCAAAGGAATTCAGATTGGGACATCATGCCTTTGAAGCTATGGAAAGACCCCAGCTTAGGGTTACCATTTCAAAGAGATTTTTACAACAACTCTTCAATGCAGAAATGTCAGTTGTAGCCAGAGAATTGATTTTCAAACTGACAAGATTGAATAATCAGGAACTGGCTTAGCTGAAACAACACATTAGGCAGTTCTTTGAAAGACTCTATAAGGCACCCTTGGAAAGGTGTTTTTAACTGGAATAGTGAGGCAGAATGCCACTGGATTTACAGGCTGTGCATTTGCTCTGGCTATTTTGAAGCTGATCTGAGACAAGCCTAGAGAGATGTATCAGGTAAACTCGCAAAGATGAAAATCTAAGGAGAAGCAGAATTGGTTATTTCCACCTAGGTGGCCTCAGAACTTAGTGAGGTGTAGTTTACTCTTGAACCCTCTCACATCATGAACCTCATCCATATTACTGCAAAATAGGACCTTAAAAGATAAGCATTCTGAACTCATAATTCTAACATCCAAAATAAGAAATATGAATATTAAGACCTCAAGATTTAAAACTATTACTGCATTGAGTTCTAGTCTTTATTTATTTACAAAATTGAACCTTTAAGGTTTATCTTCTAAAACTTTCCTCATATAGCCTGACATCTTATTCATCTGTATCATAGCAGCAATCATCATAGACTAGGGTCCCTTTTTGAGGGGTGCTGTATTAATGAAAAGCAAAATCAAGGTCTCATTTCCAAATACTCTTATAGCCACAGATAATAAAAACATTGTATGACCTGAGTGGTTTTGAAATTTGAGACCCATTTATATAATTTCTTAGACATTTCACCTCCTATATCCCACTGAAAGCTACTTAGTCTTGCAAAGCTAAATGGAAACCAGGCTAATCAGCCTTCAAAACCTGCGCCTTGCCATCTGAGGTCACCTGCCATCAAACCTGACATCTTAAGGAAATAAACCACAAAAAAATTACCAAAAAAACCCCAACCCTGAACAAAGCATAGTAGATAAATTATAAAGAATAAAATCAAGATGCTATCTCTGGAGACCCAAACCACTTCTTCTACTACCTATCATGTGAATTTATAGAGATTATTTAACACAGATTAATCTTTAGCCTACTAAGTTGAATTTATCAGTTAATTTGAAAATTTTACGTAAGATAGGCTTCATTATTACAGCTGCAGGCTTTGTTAGTTGTTTGTCCAACTCCAGAAACAGGGGGGCTAAACTGGTGTAGGTGAGATGTAATTCCTATGAGTCAGGCCCTATTGAACAAAAGCCCTATGGGAATGACTTACACACACAGGGGATTTGGCTGTAGTGTTATAAAATGCAGACTTACTCTCCTCATCAGCTCATGAGGATGAAGATCAAAGAAGAAAATTGATGGTTTTTCCGGCTTGATTGTGTGGCATGCTTCAGTCAAAGATCAAAGGAGACTCAAGTAAGGTGGAAGTTGCAGCAGGCTTTTACAGATGAAATTATACTGACATGTAGCTTCATCAGTTCAGAATGGAAATCCAACTGTAGAGAAAAATGAAAGGTCAGCAGGTAATCTCCCTATCACTAATTGAACCCTCTGGGCAATGACTGGCAGAGGAGTAACCAGCATAATGCTTTCTGAGCATGCTATTTGCAACGAAATAAATCATTTGATGGATGTAGTTAATTTCCTACCCACTATGCAAAGATGTCCATGATGAAGATCTCAGTGCACATGCATTTCAGAAAAGGACTGCCTTCTGAGTTCGGCAAACCAGGGTCAAATGAGCAGCTGGCTTCTAAAAACGTGAATGGCTTCAAAAGGCCATCTCAATCAACCCTTCTTTGACTTAATGGAGATTTTTGTGACGGTTGTTTCGCTTGTTTAGGTTATTTACTTTACTTTGGTTTATTTTGCTTTTCTTAATTTTAAATAGAAAAATGGAAAATTATAATATAATCTATTCTTGTACCAAGATCTAAGATTCTCCTCCTGGATTAATACAAGTGGAAAGCCAATGCATCAACTACATAAGCTTTTAGGTCCAGTTTCCACATGGCTAGAAGTTAGCACAGGTGTGGTCCTAGGGGAATACTGGGTTTTATGAGAGGACTCTGCTTGTGGTGGTACAACTCTGAACACAGTGGCACATGCAATGACTGCGGTGGCATACTGGAAGCAGCTTCACTGACGACCCCAGGACTGTAAATTGCCTCTTGTAGGCAGCAGTCCTTGCCTTTGTTTAGTGAGACTACCAATCCCTGCTGCTTCAGAGGCAGGAGAGCCCAGAGGGGCCATGTCTATCTATTCTGCTTGCTGCCATCATTGTGAGGCCAGCCAAGATAACTTAAGGCTCATTGAGGTCTGCCAGTACTGAAGATGGATAAATGCACTTCCAAAGATGCTCTAAAGCCCAGGAAGACAGTATTTCACTGGAAATGCCAGGACTTATGTGGTACTGGCCTGAAGGGAGCTACTACAGACAGACAATAGACAATCTGTTGACTTTAGTTGACTTTGAAGCTGTGCAGAAAACAAAATTTGATCCCACATCAGTTTTAAATTGCCTAATCTGTATAGATTAATGCATTTTTTCATAAACTAAATGAACTATACCAGTATAATCAGATAACCCTATCCCCCAGGATAGCGGTTGCACCATATAAAACCTAGTAAAATTAGAGCAGCACACACTTTTGTCTACTGTCAAAGCTCAAGAAGTCCTTTCAACAAGTCATAGCAGGTGGAGCTGGTTAGATTTATGAATTCTTTTAAGCAAGGAAATTTCAATCACCGATTATTTCACATAAACTGTTCACTGTGACTAATTGTTCTAACACTTGCTGTTTGTTATTCATGACAGGGGAGTGTCAGGCTGTCTACTCCAGGGACTTATTTTCCAAAGATTTCATCTACATTGGCTTCCCTGGAAGTTAAAGTCAATGTAACAGCAGGGGAAATCTGTTCTCAGATTGTATGACTAGAATTTCAATAAATAGGAGTGAATGATGTAGAGCTATGAAAATAATTGATTTTTCAGTGAGCCAGCTGAACCAAAAAAATCGAGAGGAAAAAAATAATTTGGTCCATCTCAGCTCAATTGTTGGGGATGCTTTTTTTTTTTTTTTTTTGTCTGTTAGCTGAGCAAAATAAAACTTCAGACAAAGCGACAAAGCCAGTCATTTCCCAAGCATGTTGTTTCTGGTGAAAAGTTGGTTGTTGGAACAGAGAGGCCAGATTTGATCCCCATCTACAGAGTGGAAGAGCAAATGCAAACATATCTCCTACAAAAGAGCCTGCCAAGTTAAGACACTCCTCTGAGACACTGTGCTATAGAACTTTCCTCTGCCCACAGAAACCCATCAGCAACCCATCAGCAGCAGGTTCCTTATGCACCCTATGCTGTGCTAAAGAAGCAAGTGATGGATCCTACAGATAGGCAGACAGTGGTGTAATGTCTACCCTGACTCTTCTTGTACATGAATATATTTAAGACAACCCTTTGCTAAGACAGATGTCTTAGCAAATTGGGCATTAATGGGATTCCATGGACATCAATGGAAATGACCTTGTATACCTTTCTGTAGGTAAATTAATGAGGAGGGACTTGTGCTTGTAAGAATTTCTTTAAGAAATGTTTAAGAAAATTCCTGTAAGAAAGCATTTGAAGGGGTTTTTTTTTCCTGATAAAATTGAGAACTATCTTGATCGCCTCCATTTAATTGGATGAAAAACTGAGGCTGCCACGACGTATGTAGCTATGTAAATTTGAGAGCTGATTGGTACTGAAGGGGTAAGTTTCATTTGCCCTCCCTCTGTTTACTTTATCCACACAACCAATCTCAGGCTGATCGAGATATGTGAGCTGACAGCTGAGTTTATGTGAGCTGTTTTAATTCATCCACTTGCAAAAAGATGGCCACTTTTCCTACTGGGGTCATAGATTCAAGTGAAACAGCTGCTGGAGTAGCCCAAACACCACCTCTCCCCATGCCTGGTGAGCAGGAGAAGGGCTGGGACTGCTTTACATTCGTGCTCCTCTATCAGGACTTCTGTTTGCTTTCCACATTCAGTCATTGGTTGCATTTTGCTGTGTTGCATTAGTGCTTATCTTCTTGGTAGCTGATTCCGGCTCTGAAACCATTGTTCAAGGTGGTGAGGTTTTTTCCAGGCACTTTTGCGGAGGTAGATAAACCTTCAAAAGGGCAGTTTACCATACTGCTCTGCCTGTGAGTCATGCTGTGCTTAATGTGCAGTCATGCTCGTTTTAACAAAACAAGAGATAATTCACCGCTAGATAGGTCTTTAAAATGAATGTTAGTAGTCTTGGATACACTATATTAGATATGATTATAGACATGGCTGTGCTTGTTCAGGAAAAGAATTTGTCCTCAATAGAGACAGATGCATAGGAAAACATCTTTCTCTTTACCTGCCTTATGTTTTGTTTATTGATAAGGAATGAATAGAATTTAATAAAGGGAATGGAAGCAGCTGTGGTGCAATTAGAAAGCATAACTAGTTATTTGCCCCAAAGTTCTAACATACAACTACTGGGTAAGGAGGTGGCTCAAATGAACAAAAATGTGTGATTGGTGCTTCAGAAATCTAGTTCCTCCTGTGCAGTTAATATTAAGATAGTAGAGTACACTGGAAATATAATCCCTTGCAAATCACTTTCTGGATCTGAAAGTAGTCAATTATCTGTGACTGATTAATGTCTTAGGGCCAGAAAAGTACTACACACTTGCTATTTCCATTTAAGCCACTGAGAATATTTGGTGCCCTTACTGCTAGATCATCCACGCTCTCAGCATATTCAAATTTGGTATTGTAGTATATTGTTAAAATGAGGACAAGCACTGACTTCCTAGCAACAACTGTCCCTAATGATGTCCTTATTCTAGGTTTGAGATAAGAGCAGTTCAAATAACCTTCTGTTTTCCTGCCAGTTTTATGCAATTTCCTAATTTAGCATGGGACCAAGGACCATGCAGTTTTGTTTAGTATTGTGCATTCAAATTATACCTCTAAAAGACTTACTGATTTAATTAGTATTTCTGGAAGAAAGGAAGAGAAGATTAAAATGGTAAGTGGCTAGTTGCATTGCAAAGACGCTTTCAGATCAAAACTGAAATGAGATGAAGACATTTGAGAGGGCTGCTGCTGATGTAAGAAACCTCAGAGGAGAGCAGTCAATAGGGGTGAGACTCTGCTCTGGGACTGCTTACAAAGCCGTGTTCTCACTCTGCACAGAAATGGGTTTGCTTTCTGCTCCTTATAATCTCATGTGACTCCTGTTACTAAGCAGGGAGGGTGTCAACATGCTAACTGCCAGCTGGAGAAATTAAGCAACCCTCTTTGTAATCTGATTAGTAAGGAAATACTTCAAGAGTAGGCTAATTGGAATGTAAGGTAGAATTATTAAATAAAAGCCTCACTACTTTTCAGGATATATTAAATAATTGCCATAGCTATTAACAGTGCAGTAACTGAAGTGTTTCAGAATAGGAAAAATCTAGTCCACAGATGGTTTTTCTTCAGTCAAGCCTGAAAAAGCTGGCAAGATGGGATGTGGATGCAGACATGAATTCATTTAATGTAAGGATATGTGAACATGGGAGGGCAGGCTGGTTAATGTACAGGGAAAAGAATTGAAGGACTATGATGTTCAGAGTGGAGAGGGTGTTCATTGATGCAAAAACTCCAGAGATCTGTCTTATGACAGCAACATCCAGTAAAACAGCTTCTTGATCTAATCTTCATTTCAAAATAAAATGGTGGAGCTTGCTTTCTGTAGCTCTGATGCTGATGTGAAGTTGAGTGAACACCTGTGGGAAGTGTGAGAGAAACCTGTAGTGAAGGCAATATCCCTACTGTAATACCAGGCAGTGCTAGTAGAGCATCTCTCACTTGTCTGAAACCCCTCCTAGACTGTCAACAGCTACCCAAATCCAGCTGAGTACAGCTTCATTTAAGCTATTTGCTTATAAGAACTTTATTGCTTTGCATTTTAAAAAAGTGTTTCCATACCATAACTGCTTCATAGAGTATCAGTAAGTGTGTAAGACCTTTCCTTTGGATACTTCTCTCGGTTTGTGATTTATCATGAGTTTTATTTGAAAAGTGAGTGAAATGTCTTGTTTTGCCAAAACTTTAGTAAGACTAGAGAAAATTGATTCCATCTCTTAGACCGTTCAGCAAACTACTTAGATGGGACAGTACTCAGAACAGTTCAACTTGAAAATCTTAACAGTGCTTGTCTTTCATGTGTCCTCATGTTCTTGTCCAGTTTTCCCATTGTCTTCAATCTCAGTAGGATGAGCACAGATGCTCAATTCTTTGCTTTCACAAAATACTCTTGCTGCATCAGAAAAACGACTAAAAGACTATCAACAAAAGGCAGACATAATTTCTTTGGAGATCTGTTTTGATGTTTGTCCCCAAGTGGTCAGGCAAGAGCTTTGAAGCTTTTGCCTCCCTGCAACTGTCAAGTGCAGAGTACACTTTGTTCCCTATTATGGCATGCGTGCTACCTGCCTTCTCTCTCATAGAAACTACTGTAACTGCACTGCAGTTTCCAACCAGTTGGACCTAAGAAGATGATTAGTATGGGAAATATTCCTCTAATTCTCTTTGCCCTCTGTACAAGAATGGTTCTAATGCTGCCCTCAAGAACAGATTGCCCTGCCTGTAAATAGCAAATTTAAAACCTGGCCCCTAATATGACCAAGGCATGCTGCTGGGGCACCTCAGGCTTTACACAGACTATGACAACCCCGGCAGATCTACACAGGCTGTCCACAAGGTGCTTCTAAAGAGAAGTGATGCAGCTGGGGAAGTGGTACCTGCTGGGCTTTCAGCACAGGGATCTCCACACCTCCTGCACTCTCTCCATGGGGTGTATACACAGCCACACCATCTGGCTGAACAGAGACTGGAACACTGATTGAAGGATCCAGTTCTGCAGGTATGGCCACTTACAAGACACTCTCTCAGGCTAATAACTGAAGAACCACAGTATTTTAGGAGCCAAATCATGGTTGTCATGGATGATCAATAGCAATGGTAGATACTTGCAGTAGAGAAACTGTTTTGCTGCTACAGGTCACGTGCTGGTGTGTCAGTGGTGGAAGATGTAAAGAGAATGCCATGCCTCTTCAAAAAAAGTTATAGATTGGATGCTGTCTTTTGAACTGGGAAGAGGGGATTAGAAAGTAAGTGTGGAGTCAGGATCAATGTTCCCAATTTCATCACTGACATACCTGGCAATCTCAATTCTCTCAGCTCTAAAAATGAATATAACATCTGTCCTTATTTGTATATTTGGTATTTTGGTCTTTTAGCTCAGGGGAGAAAATAAACCCCTAGGTCTCTCTGGCACAGGACAGTACTGTCTGTGATTTATCCGGGTTAGTAAAGCTGCATTTGTTCTGTGATAAGAACAAATGTACGTATGCAGGAATATTGACAGGATTTTTGTGCCAATGAATAAAACAGGACCCCCACTGTGGTCATTGTACTGCAATACTCTTGTCCTTGACAACATTTCTGAGTGCAGCTGAGCTTAGAATTTTATCCTCTCCCTTCAGAGTGTTCAGGCAATTGCAACCAGCCAACCAACCAACCAAAACAAAATAAAAAACTGACCAACAAGCAAAATCATGAAAAGCTGAGCCATTACATAGGGAGACATGTTACTCCATCAGGAAACGTTGCAAACTCTGCTAACGGCTTCTTTGATGTAATCTCCATAGAGGTGAAGATATATAGATGCTGAAACTTACATAAGGTATTCTACATAAACTGAAATAAAGATGTATAAATCAAGTCAGGACTGCATATTTCTTTCCTTTTAATTCCTGAAAGGAGGGAAACTGCTTAGGATTATGTTATTTACAAGCAACATTTAGTCTCAATTGCCAGTGATTACATCTTCTATTCTAGTAGAGCTCCTCAAAACATTGGAATTTCCATTGAAAGAGAAAACCAAATCTAGTTGTATTGAATTGGGATTTTTTCAGAAAAGAAAAAATATGATGACTCCTTTCACTCTAATAAACATCAGCAGAGAAAAATATCTGGCATCAAAACTCATTTACAGAATAAAGTTGGAAAGATGTGTAGTGAAATCAAGGAAGAAATGTTGTCAGAAAGAAGCACTTCAAAAACCAGAAGAATTAGAACAAAATTGCTGGTAGAATGGAAACAAATAATCCACCAAGTGTCAAAAGTGTCAAAACCCAGCAAGCTGTGTGCTGAGAAAAAGCTCTTAGGATATATCTGATATTTTCCAATGCAGTGTATTGAAAGGTGGCTTAAAAGTCTTGATCTTTGAAGAGAAACCCTTGAAGGGGTGCCTGAGGTGTGTGATCGCGTAAGCTGCTCTGGCCACTCTTTCATGAAAGGCTGCGCTGCTCTTGGCACCCTCACATCCCTTAAGCCCTGGAAAGGTTACAGAATTACAGTCCTTACAGCCCTTGCTCTTTCAGGACAAGAACTGCTATACTCCTGAGTGCAGTGCACATGGTGGAGCACTATAGATCTACTCTGATGGGATCTCTCAATGTTGCTGTGAAAAAGCACAATCAGAAATGCCCCCCCAAAGAAGGAGCAGTGGACACTGATGACACTGGGCTTGGCAATGCCTTGCTCAGTGCAGTAACTGTCTAAGGATGCTCTGAGCTGAAGTTTTCCAGCTTCATGATCTGGAATTTATATGTATTTCCCACAGACCTGAAAGCTTCTCCACGAGTCAATTCCCTCACGTCCTCTGCTCACCCCTTGCTACTAATTTTTTCTTGATCTGAATATTTCTTCTTTTGTCTACCTCCGAGTCAATTAAATGGATGAAGAGAGGCCTTTACCTGCAATTGTTATACCTCGTGAGATCTAAGTGTTCCCCGATATCACCTCCACCCGTGCTTTTACTTGCAAGCCTTGTGTAGGGAGTGTAATTTGTGTTCCTCCATCTTTCCTGCTTTTAAGAAAACAGTCCTGCTCTGGGTATGTGGACACATCCAAACGATTTAGCAGTAGTATAGTCATTACAGCTGCAGTGGCCTCAGGGTACCTGCAGTGAAAGGTATGTCAGAAGGGTAATCTGCTTTCTTGAGCTCTCCAGTGTAAATGGCAGAAATGCGAAGCCTTTAGGTGCAGAGGGCCTTTCCCCGAGGGATTGTTTACAGGGACAGACATCAGTTACCCAGGAGACATCTCTCCCTTGCTAGCAGCTATGCTTTGTTACCCGATACATTAGTGATCACCATGCTAGCTTTGCACTTTCCAGTCATCTTTTGTTCTTGATTCCCAGAAACACTCGCCTGCCACCAGAGCATCACAACAAATCTGTCCAGGTAAGAATCTTGACATTTCACCCTATTGATAATGCAACCTTCTCTGTAGAGGGACACAAAAATAACAGTAAGGATGCACCACAGACTTAATATTACTCAGATCAGGCTGA
Organism: Serilophus lunatus; assembly: GCA_013399895.1. Classification (NCBI taxonomy): domain Eukaryota; kingdom Metazoa; phylum Chordata; class Aves; order Passeriformes; family Eurylaimidae; genus Serilophus; species Serilophus lunatus. The sequence continues at coordinate 1,223,843 of VXBA01004271.1, forward strand.
ATAGACACAGCAAATTATGGGAGCATAAACAAAATACAAAAAGGTGACGCCACAGTGACTTTAGGGTAGGTAAGAACGACTAGCGTTCCTGAGGCCTGGTTCCCCAGCAGAGGTTCATGACCTCAGCTGTCTGTAAAGCGGCTGAACTAATCGCCTTGGGCCCCCTCTGCAATCAGGAGAGAAGTACATCTCAAGGATGTGATTAATCTCACCTATAATAGGTCAGTGTAATAGTAGGTCAGATGGCTCCTTCCCTGGAAATGTTTGTTCCTCTCTTACAAAGAGAAGTCAGAGTGACTAATGCAGGTACCAGCCTAGTAAACATCTGCAGTTAGAGGATTCCTGCCTTCACTGCCCAGCTTGGACTGTACCCAAAACATACTTAAATTGCTAGCTAAACTTAAAAGTGTATTTGGGGTTAATGTTGCATTTGTATTGTGGGTAAAGTGTTTTCACTGGTGCTGGAAGGCAGAAAGGGGGAAGAAGGTGTGGGTTTTTCTTATCCTGTTCAAAGGCAGGGTAAATACTTGAGAAATAGAGTGACACAAAAAAGCACCAGCATTGCCTGGACCAGGACTGATTGTATGGGCTTGGAAAAGTGAAACTGGGAGCACTTGCTATAACCGAGACCTGGTGGAAAGACATTTGAAATTCTTTGTAAATAAGTTGCATCAGAGGACAGCTGACTTGCCCAGACATTCTTCTTCCTCACAGAAGTGATCTGGTGGAGACCACCCAGAGCAGTTGGTGTGAGCAGCTGGCAAACATCTGTCCACAGTGTACAACTTCAGCCCACAGAACTTCTTACAGTCCATCCCCAACCAGGCCAAGACTCACCAGTTTTAATTACACTGGTGGGTTTTGTTTCAGTGACTCTCTGAAACTACCCTCAGGAGTCCTGAACAGAAGAGCTAACCTGTGCTTACCACCTCACCTCCTGGAAAAAACAAATCTGGGTATAATGACAGGGTGGGCTGCAGATGAATGACCCTGTTTGCAATTGGAAGTAGCATATTTCTTCTGCTCCGTATCTCTCCATGCTCAATCTCATGCTGTGAACACCCGCCAGCACTTGTGGGCTTCCTGGAGGGAGTGCTCCTCTGAGGAGCCATGAAAATTTGGTCGCAGGAAGGGTTACGGTGAGGGATCTCTGTTTTTTATCCACAGAAAGGGATATTAAATGTGACTAGAAGGCTGGACAGGCTTTACAGGGAAGAAGGGATCTCTGCCGCCCTGGTGCCATGTAGGTGGCAGCAGTGGCAGTGGGAGATCTTTCAGTGCCAGTATAGCACATAGTTTACCTGTATTTTGCACAGCTGTAATTCTTTTTTTGGTCATGACTTTTGGAAAGAAATCTCCTTCATTCTTCTATTCCTTTGAGTCTACTTGTGGCTGTGAGGCATTGCTACCCTCCCTTAGAGGGTTAAAGAACAGGACAGTATGCACCCTTGGAACACAAGCTAATCTGGCAAAAGCCACCCATCCTGGCTGAACATGCCTGTTCTGCATCAAACCGTGGGTGATTTTACAGAGAGAAAAAGGTGAAAGAATGGACAAAATTGAGACAATTCTGCAGTTAATGTGCTTTTCAAGATCAGCAGCAGATAAAGCAATGCGCCTCCCATCACGATATCATGTTTGGTAGATTGCGAGAGCTGTACTTTCAGTTTGCCTTGTTTTGAGCAAATCTCCAGGTTGGGTTTCAGTCTTATCTGTTGGTAAGTGCAGTTCAATTCATGGGCCAGTCCCAGCCGCCTCAGAAGGGCGGGTGTGTTTTGTCACCTGGGAACAGACTGCTGTTCTTCGGGTTCAGTTTTTCATGTGAGCAAATCTGTCTTTAAAGTATGGCTTTTGCAGCAAAATATAGGGTGGGATGGGGGAGGTGGGGCATGGGAGGGGTTGTGTAGAAAAAGCCATAGGAAACACATAGTTCATCTGAGCACTGTGTTGTTTGTATCTGGCTTGTCATATCAAGCCATCGTTAATTTTCTGTAATTTTCTCACAAGATTAAAAGAATGATATGCAAAAGCATCTGAATGAGGACAGATGCCAGGGGTAAGAGGCACAGGATGTATTAACTTCACATAAACCTGTATATTGTTTGAGTCTGAATAAGAGGTGAAAGGATGAAGGATGTAAAGGTAATTTATCCTGCTCTACTCATGAGGAAAGTAGGAAAAATCACCCTCACAGTTATTCGAGGTGTTAGTAATTTGCTCAGTAAAAACATCTACCCACTTTGTTTATCTTTGGAGTAAATGGAAAGAGAGGGACATGGCGTCTAACCAGAAACTGGAGAAAGAAGAAAGCTAGAAATAGAAAAACAGCAGACAGATAGACTGCTGTCTCCAACATCCAGGGTTTTAGAATGAATACTTGCAAACAGATAGCAGAAGAACAAAGCATTGTCTGTTTACCTCTGGCAATGTCCGCTAGCACTGGGAGAGAATAATTGTTCCTTCCTGATATGGAGTAGGAAGATATTTCCGCAAGATTGCAGTGGAATTGGAATAAATTGCATTATAACTTCATAGAAATATTTTTACATGTTGAATCAAATTCTTGTGGGCCAATATTCTTCCCTTCAGCAGAAGAGATCTTTCTGCTGGAATATGTGACTGTTACATGCCACAGTCAGCATTCCAGCAGCTTGATTGGTGTAGTATGAGAGATATTGGAAAGAATAAATGCCTTAAGGAAAAATACGAGCCTGGGGACAAACGGCACTATCAGTAATTGCACTTTACAAATTCTGCCTGCTCAAAAGAAAAGAAGGTAATCTGGAACAAAGTATGTGGTTATTGCAAGATGAAGAAATTCTGCTTGGAGCTGCAGCATGCAGTGAGTGACTCATACTGAACAAACAGCCGTGGTGTGGGTAGCACTAGCAGACAATTGTCTGTAATGACTGCCACGTGCAAAATAATAAATGAACCACTGAACAAGAGTTGTCTGAAATTTGCAGCTATGTGAATGGCAAGCCTTTAATTTTAAGATAGAGCCCCATATCATAAATATTAGGTTTGATAAACATGGTTTTAAGGTGTTTAATAATATCCATGAATGAGGTAGAGAACTGAGACAGCAGAATTTTAGCCCGTGTGTAGCATTTTGAGAGATTCAAAAAGCATTTCCATAAAGGCAAACAGTCTTCTGAAAGGCTTGATTCCATTTTGGGGTTGATGTCATGAATAAAAAGGATGTGACTATTATTTTTATTCTGGTCTGAACTCATATTTTCAGATATTCCATCTATATCATACTGTTTGTAAATGTTCTTCCACTACCACCTGCAGTAGCACCGCACAGATTGTGAGTGAAAAAGAATATATTTCCCTGGCACAAATGAAATGTTTTATGATGGAACACTGAGGACACTTATGACTAACAGCAGACTAGCATCCACGGCTCCCAAACTGCATCCAGCCTGCCCACTCTCTGTGGCTGCCTGGCTAGCAGCTAGTGGCCAGTCAGTGGAAAGAAACAAGTGGATGTTTCATTCTCATGTCAATATAGCCCTTAGTAGTTGTGATGGTATTTGATGACTGAGGTGGAAGTGTTATTTTAGGTGCATGAGCCATGCTTTGCAAAGGCTGGACTCTAAAATAGATCAAGAAATACTGAATTGTGAATTATTTCTAGTCTTCTGTTTGAAGCAGTATTTTAAATACTGTAACGATTGCATCTTATCAGATATGTTTGTAAAGGCTTATCATGCAACTTGTACTTCTAAGGATGATAACAGGCTATGTAAAGAATGGAGAACTGAGTAAGTAAAAAATTCTCTGCAAGACATCTTTTACATGAATGGGAACCCTGTGATTTGAAGTTAAAGCTTTACCTTTGATCTTGATCAGAAAGTGTACTCAGGGCTGTATTGCAAGAAGCTTCTTGTAGTGCAGCCCATCCCTTTGTGTCACCACCTTGGCTTAGCATCCAATATAGGTCAGGTGCTGAAAATGCATTAACTGGTATTAGGGTGAGTCCTATTGTCAGAGCAGCCCCCTGCAAAGCCAAAACAACAACAAAACCAAAATTATTAGCTTACAGGAACAATGTGTTACTCAGCAACACTTTTATTTAACTGATTTTAATCTATTTCCAGACTTTCAGTACAACTGCCTTTAATTTCCAAACTGATTTTGATCATGTTGATCTTTAGCTGGATCTGAGTTGTTGCTCTTCTGCTATGCCTTGACCTCAGTGTCTGTACTCTGTATCTGTGCTGCCTTATATTTCCTGGGTACAGGTGTCCTTTCCAAATACCATGAATGTATTAATCATCTTCCTCCCATTTATTGAGCTGAGGTATAAAAGTCTCAGTCCTACTGAGACAAGCCAAGTCAGAGATACTGACACTTTTGCTATATACCCAAGGCAAAACCACTTTAGGCTCCCTTATGCATACTTTTTGTTCTGCAAGTCTTAATAAAAAGAGACTGTTTGAATGAAACTTTTATCAAGTTGGAAGGCTGTCACAATCATAGAAAAGTGTTGCTTCCCTTATAGATGCCATTGTTGCTTCTGTACTATCGCAGTTGATTTCTAACTGCCTTTTTTAAAGAAGCCTCTTATTTTGGAGGGAAAGCTTATGTTTTGTTGCCTTACTTGATAGCCTCTTTTCTTTTATGAGGCCTTCTAACAAGGTCCAACTATATGCACTGACCTCTTAATCTATTTTTCCTGTGTGCACAGTCTTGCTGTTTTAACAATTTCTTCATTAGATAATGAATATTGCACTGTATCCAAGGAGAAAAATTCTTTTCTGACATAGATCTAATTGTGAAATCAAAAACGGGAGAAGCTGAACAAATCTAGCATACATTTGCAGCATAGGGTTAACTTACGTTCAGTACTGACAAACGTAGTCTTTGGACATTGTGGAAACAATAGTCAAGACAGAAGTTTATATCATTTATAAAAAGGAAGGTGATCTCATGTGCTACAGAATCACGGAAGTGAGAAATGGAAAAAATGTACTTGGTCATCTTGACCTCAGCTTAGGTTTATTCTGTGCAATATATTCTTCTGGTGCCTTCTCTGAATTTCTTTTAAAGGCTACTAAGGATTTACTGTTTATTGCAATCTTTGTCCATTTCTAGAGAATGGTTTTCATTCACAGCTGAGAGGAGAATCTAAATCTCCTTTGTCTTAATCTCAGGTCATTTCTCCCACTTTTTCCCAGAAAAAGACTATTTGCCTCATAGCATTAATTGCATTGGAAAGATGGACAGTTTATCCCTAAGCAGTGGTAGTACTATTTAATACAGACAGCACCAGTATCAAGAAATAAAACCACAAAATGTGTTTCTTGAATAAAAAATATGAGAGTCAAATAGTGATAGCTGGAGCCTGGTCATTGATGGGACAACTCACACAGAAGAATCAAAGCAGATGCTGGTGCTTAGCCATGACTGTTCTCACAGCTGCATTAAAATGGGACAGAACAGGAAGAAAAGCAATATAAAGGTGTAACCTATTGAAAAGGTCTAAATTAGAAAGGCTAAGTATCTAAAGGTAAAAACCGGAAGGGCTAAAGGAATGTGTGGTTTCATTTATTTTTGTATCCAATTTGAAATATCTTGGAGAACTTCACAGCGGTTTATTTGCATAGGTACTAGACTTCCTCCAAATCACACTCCCTCCATTAATCTGAAGCCTGCTTTCACTCAGCCAGTCCATTTGCCTCTCAAGAGGTTGAAAGGACTCAAATTTCAAGTATTTAAGAGGGTACCCTGTATTTCAGATTCCAATTGCTTTTTCTTTTTTTCCTTAGTTTTGAGACAGTTTGTTTGACATAAGATCTAATTCGACCAGTTGCAGTGCCAATGAGAGAAGGATACAATGAAAGAGAAGTAGAAATATTTTTAGTGAAAAGCTAGCCCTATACTGAATTTAAAAATTTCATGACTCAGAGAATGTTGAATGGATTGAATTCTCCATGGCTCCTCGGTGACCCCCACAGATGCTTCCTGCCTTGATTTCAGAGTGCTTGTCGCTCTTTGTAGTTTACTTACATCCCACACAGACATCCCTTTACCAACATCCTGTAAGCCTCTAGCTGTGTTTCCTTATGAATGTTCCTACAAGCAGAAGGAATCATTTGTGTGAGGCAGCTTTGCCACAGCCAAGCACGCAGGGAGCTTGTCTTCCCTGTACAATGGTGCACACTGTGGAAAATGAAGGGACTCTTACCAAGGCCTACATATCTACTGTAAATGTGGTAGCATTTCTGTTGGATTTTTAGTGTTGACCCAGGCTTTGTGTTTCTACTAAGTAGAAGTAGTGGAGGTAAGCTTGTCTCTTGAGTGTAAAACTACAGCAAGACTCGGTCTCCACTGGCACCATTCAACTCATAGTTTATGCAGACTTATTCCAGCCCCTCTCCTGCGAGTACATGATTTTTTCCTAGTAACAGTATAAATAAATATTCAATGCTCAAGCTTGTGATCAGCCATCAGCCACTGGTCTTTGGAACAACTCAATCTCCAGCCAAATAAAAGCTTTCTAACTAGCTATTTCTGCTGGCTGTGACATGCTAATACACCTGGTGCACTTTCTTGCAAATAGCTCCCCATAAATGTATGACATGAATCTTAACACAAATTTTATAGGAAGTTTGCAGACAAATGTAACTGAGTCTGAATTCCCCTCTCTCCTGTCATTTGCAAATGTTCTTTAACTTCTCTACTGGGAACAATCCCTGCCCATTTAACCATCCTGTTCAGCTATTGAATTAGAAATAGGCTTGGCACAAAGGGTTACAGTAAGTTTACACAAACCAGTTTTTCCAGGTTTCGTGTGAGGACTGTGGTTTAAAAGGGTGGAAAGTTACCAGAAGTAGCACAAAACTAGGTGTTGGATAATCAGAAGGAGGGATCACAGAAGCACCTAGGAAGCCTTAGTCAGGGGGATAGGATAGACAAGCTCACACATAGAAGGGAGTGTTAAGACAGGGTGACTGAACTCAAAGAATGCAAAACATAAGATTTAAAGGCAAATTTGAGCTCACTGGAAGTCACTTTGCCCTATCTGAGTATAGTGAAGAAAGAGAAGCAGAGAAATGTTCACAGTTTATATTATATTTAACAAGAACTATCTACTCTTCATGACACTACATAAGTCTCCGGTCTTGTTTGTTTGGTGTGTGTATTCAATGAAGTATGTGTACTATGTGCATGTGCATTGCATGTGCATGTACATCTCTTGTGTATGTCATCTGTCACTGAAGAGATAAGCAGCTAAAAGGAAGGCTTTGCTTTCTGTGGTAAGGGAGGTGCTCAAAGCATGGGCAGCAGTATGCTGGCACTCAGTTTTGTGGGCAGGGAGGCAGACCACTATCTCTCTGGCAGCCCTCTAGATAAGAAATTTGGACCACAATAGTACAGATAAAAATTGATGAAGTTACACACTGTAATTTGGGTAATGTACTGTCTCCATGACTTCTCACTTAAGTCATATAGGCTTTTTGAACCATGTGTTTTCTTTACCTTTTTTATCATCATTGCACCCCCAGAGCAGAGGTGGAGGCAGGGAAAGCATGCAGCCCTTGGCGGCTTCCAGATGTTCTGAAGATATGAGGACAGGAGGTGCAACAAAGTGGTTTTCTGAGCAGCCAAAGAGGTAGTTTTGCCAAAGTCTGTCATACTGAAATAATTTTCCCCTTGCATTTTGCTCTGAGGCAGTCACAGCAAACATGAGACAAAGCCTTTCTCTGGAGGCACTGTACCTTCTCCTGACCTTGCCCAGGAGGACTGCACCAGTGCTGTGGTGGCCAGTGCTACCTGCAGCTGCAGGCAATATTCCACATTTTATTTCCATTGTCTCATGAGTGGTTGAGCAATGAGGTGAATCTCATTGTACAGATGACAGCCAGTGCTCCCCTGATGTCATCAACTGTTTTTATGTTGGCTGTGACCTACCTGAGGCTTAGATGTCTTCACTTCAGCTGACCATATAAAGTGAGGTGAGCTGCTTCCTTTGGGAGATATTTTGTGATCTTTCCATAGAGGAGGCTACAGAAGCACAAGGTGTTATTTGATGCAGCAATCCATTTCCATAGAAAAAATGATGAGGAAGTGGCTGGGCTAGAAGACAGGACTCCATTCACAAGATCAAGGTTTAGAGATTCCTTATACAAAAATGAGTATCATCTTCCACTTTCTTCTGGATGCCTCTTGTTGGCTTGGATCATAAAGGCTCTGAAAAAAAGATTGTGACAGCAGAGGCAGTGAAGCTCTAGTTTTGGTCTGGCTGTCCTTAGGGCTACTGTAAGATGAACTAATGAGATGGGAGATATTCTGGACAGATAAGACTCTGCCAGCCTTCCTCCTGCAGAACAGACTCTTACTCTTAGCAAGGCCATTTTTCTAGGCTGCCATTGTATGACTTTTATTATTGTATGTCATATTGTGAATTTCTTACAGTATTCTTCTTTGCAAGAGGCATTGCATCCTACTCCATGGCACTGAGCTATTACTTAATGCAAGAAAAGAATCAGAATCTAGTCCATCAATGAATTGGCATTTTTAACCTTAATTCTTGTATTTTTTTACATCTCCTCCTTCCTGGTTGCTTCCCATCATATATTTTAGCCACAATGTTCAGTTCAGAATACTGAAACAGATATACAAAGTTATTGAATCTCTTTCTTCTGCTGAGATCTTTCAGGCAAGGGAAGATGGGAAACCAATAAAAAAAATTGGAATGTTTCTCCTTCCAGTCCCCATGTTGTCTGTGAAAACACACACTAGCCAACCTGTTGAGCAGAGACTACGCAAAGCCTGGCCAGAGGTTCCAGCTGTCTCTGCGCTACCTCTCTGCACACAGACACCTCCTACGTGAGCAGGTGACACTCTCCTGGCAAGAGACACCCTGTACTGAAACAACCTGTGCTGAGAGGAGCCAAAAATACAGGTGATGAGAGCAGTTGTGGAAACTGCCTGAATGGGGAGCCACGATCCCTGCCATCAGTGGGGCACCAGCAATGGGCCCTCAGCCTCTCTTTGCCCTCACACTGCTGCGACTCTGAGAGGAAGAGTGTCTGACAGGCAGCCATGCAGGAAGGGGAGGGCAAACTGTGGGGGAAGGGGAACAAAAGGAAATTCATTCACGGAAAGCTGAGAGGTTATGATCTTGTTTTTATTTTTAACAATGGGCAGCTGTGAATTTTTACGCAGGATTATTTTAGATCTCAGGGCCAGGCTGTTTCATGCTTCACTGGTGCCTGAGTTTCTCCTCCAGCCATCTGAATCCGAATGATATTATTTGCAATTACTTCAAGAAAGCAGAAGCTCAGGGGGAGTGTCCTCGGTGAATAGCTGTAATTTCTGTGCTGTGGCTGCCCAAAAGCTATTACGGCTCTGCTATCTCTGGCTGCCTGCCAGCAGGAAGGATTCCTTTCAGAATTAATTGCATTTCCCGCCTTATAGATACTCCAGGGAGCATGAACCAGGCTTGCAACGGGTGTGTTGCCTTGCAAGAAATAGCAACACATCTTCTTATATGCACTATAGAAGGGTAGTGCAAGCAAGCAAGGCAGACATGTCACTGAATGTCAGGTCTTTGCCAATAGCCAAAAATTAATAACAAATGGAGGGAAAGAGAAAATAACCTCAGTGTTAAGCTTATTTTTCTTTCTGATATGGACGAAGTGGGGGGGGGGGCTGCTTCTCCAGAGTATTGTTCACAGTAACATCCAGAAACTGTTGCCTCTGTGCTTTGCTGCATGAAAAGAGGATCTGCAAGAAAACTGCAAGCTCATGCACTTTGGCTTTGTTTTATTTAAATGTTATTTATATAGAGCTACTGTGGCTGCATCTATATTGTATCATGAATAGGCACACAGATTTGAACTTGCCCCTCATTTACACGACATAGCCACATTGAGGTCCAGCCTTTGAGCAAGGTTTGAGGTGTACTGGCAGAGCTCAGTCTTTAGCACAGGCCTCTTTAGCACAGGGCAGGGAGAACTGTGCTGTTCCCTACCCGACTCACTGCCACATATCATGTGTGTTTCTCTCACACCAACCACTGTAGGAGGGACATCCAAGGCAGGGTATCAGGCCACATGGAAAAAAGGCAGATGAGAACTTTTAAACATTTGTAGCACATCCTGCCCATGCACCACGGGGATGCACTACACAGGGCTTGTGGCCTCCTCTGGTGATCTCTCCTTCCCTCCCAGTATAATGAGTTTATGGGATGGATGGCAATCGGGTCCTATAGATTTTTGCCTGACAGGTTTGGTATTTTTATGAGAGATCATGCTGAGACATCATGTATTGGTAGCATTTTCATTGGATACATTCAACAGATCTGAATTGGGGGCTAACTAGCAAGAAACAGGCAAAGAGGAAGAAAACATAAAGAGAAAAGGAAAACAAGAAACAAACAAACAACAAACAAACTAAAACCACAACAAAAAAAAACGTTTCTTTTTTATGTCTTTTAATACCAAAGTGTCAAAGTGTTCAGGGCTGAGACCTTCTGTAAACTGCCACAAAAATATTAATTTAAAAAAGACACCAGTTTACTGAAGGACTGAGGTAATTTGATCTACTGTCTTTTGATCTCTTGCTCTACAAGGCAACAAATAAAATATGAAAATAAAAATAAAAATGAAAATAGAAAATAAAGTAGCTGCTCATGTTACCTAAATGGAAGCAGAAAATATTGCTATTGCATGTCTCTAAATATACAGCTGCTGTCCTCTAGTTTGGCTCTATTCACTTTTGCACACAGAATTACACACAGAATTAATAAGGTTGGAAAAGACCATGGAGATCATAAAGTCCAACCTTTACCTAGGTTAACAACCTATCCAACATCAGTCTAACATCTATACCATCTAAACAATTTAAACCATCTAAACCATACCACTAAGTTCATCATCCAACCTATCCTTAAACACATCCAGGGACGGTGACTCCACCACCTCCCTGGGAAGCCCATTCCAGTGGGGGATCACTCTCACTGTGAAAAAGTTCCTCCTGATATCCAACCTAAACCTCCCCTGATGCAGCCTAAGACTGTGTCCTCTCGTCCTGTCACTGGGAGCCTGAGAGAAGAGACCGACCCCCGCCTGACTACACCCTCCTTTCAGGTAGTTATAGACAGCAATAAGGTCACCCCTGAGTCTCCTCCTCTCCAGCCTGAACAACCTCATCTCCCTCAGCCGTTCCTCATAGGGCTTGTGCTCCAGCCCCTTCACCATCCTCATTGCCCTTCTCTGGACATGCTCCAGCAACTCAACATCTTTCTTAAACTGAGGGGCCCAGAACTGGACATAGTACTCGAGCTGTGGCCTAACCAGTGCCAAATACAAGGGAAGGATAACTTCACTGGTCCTACTGGCAACTCTTCTTTTGTTCTACTGCACCTAGACTGATGTAGTATAGTATTATTGGTAATATTTGTATACAATGGGTTGGATAAATGAGGTTAGTGATATTTGAGAAGGGACCACATTCCTCTTTTTTCACCTGTCAAGCAAAATGTAAGTCATTCAACACCCCAAATCAGCTGTGGTAGTTACTCATGGTATGAGGACAGTGCTGAAAACACAAACTGGAGTTAGCATCTGAGCAGTATTCCCAGATCCCCAGGAGTATTTACGTCTGATGGATGTCTTATATCCATGCCGTGTTGCTTGGCTACGTATAACAAGGAAGAAAGTCAGTTTACTCAGGATCTGTGTTTCCATGCATGAAACCTCTGAGGTACCTATGCTGCTGTCTCTACACATGTATATATCCTCCTTGCCAAAAGCTTGCACTGGAGCACAAATGGGAGTCAGAAACATTGGCTGCTTTGCCTCTGGGACCCAGTGCAAAAACTTACCCCAGGACAAAAGAAATATGATGCCATCTTAAACCCAGCAGCACTGAGGAAGCCCACACTTACTTTGTGACTACTCTTCACGTGCCTTCTCCACACAGAAGCAGGAAAGGGACTGTGTAGGCTTCCCACAATGAGGGGCCCATGGGAACTCCCAAGCAGTAGAGAGGGAGTAGACAGGAATGTTATTGCCATCTCCCTTAGCCAAACTGTTGGCATAAATAATTAAGTTCTATTGGCATGCACCAGAAGAAAGTGAGATTAGATTGGGAAGACTCTTGCGTGGGAGACAGAATAGTTTTACTGAAATCCTTTTGGGCACTTAATTATTTATTACAAGCAGAACATTTTTGCCCGAAGACATGAAGAGGCATCCATCTAATTGAGTAATCTGCTTATCATTAAGTTTAGCAGTGGTCAGGCAAAACATTGAGATGATTGCTAGTATATCTCTGCTTAAACAGAATCTGGTCTTTTGTTTACTGTGCTTAAGTTGACAAAAAACGCACAATGCTTGCTTTGTGCACAGCTCCAACATCAGTAATGCAATCAGCATTGTTATAACAGAGCTTTAGTATTTCTGTAGTAAGAAATTATCTCAATTTCCAGTCGTAGTCACTGAATTAGTAAAAATTATATGGATACATATGCAGAAAGGTGAAGATTTAAATTAATGCTGTCTCATGTGGGATGCAGTGAAAGAGGCAGCCTACAACATGAGATAGGTCATCTATAACAGAAAAAATGTCAAAGATTTGATAATTTGTTAGAGATGCTTTAAATGTCAACTACATAAAAAAGGATGCCATTTGTGTGACAGAAAATATTTCTTTAATATTTAGAATTTTCCTTAGCTACTGTCAACAAAATGACCTTGGTGTTTATATATAAGTGGAAAATTTGATTTAGCTGGTGAGTGCTGCAAGTGGAAATAACTGTTGTTGGCTGTTTGCATGAAAAAGGAGAGCTGATGTGACAGCTGATTTGGTTGAACATGAAGTAGCTGTATTAACCCACAATAGTCATGTGATGGTCTGTGGTAACTGGAAAAGCATTGAAAAGATGAAGAGCGTGGGATGCCATACATGGTCAGATAGGTTGAACCTGCAATAATTCCATGCCATATTTTATTCTCAGATTAGACAAGCAAGTCATTCAGGGTTGTTTTCAAAAAGAGAAAATGGCAAAGCTGGGAACAAGGGCCACTCTCCCTGTTTGGATGACATTTACCACATAAAAGTGTCAGAAAGTTCTAAGGGAATTCTCACTTTTTTTTTGATAAAACATAAACATGAAAGTCTTTTGGACGCTATTCTTGTAAACAGGACTCAAAATGAGCAAAAATGGCTCTTGGTGCCAAAACTTTGACTCCCCCTCCAAATTCTGGTCTACATCTCCTAAAGATGAGCTGCAGGATTACCTGTAGAGTATTTTGGTTACCTTACACGCAGCACTCCTGTTTAAAGCCTTCTTGAATCTACCAATGGGGGCTGAAAAAAGGTGCAGAGATCAAAGCAGAAGAAATTCTTCCTTCTAGGAGATTCTGTGCTTTGCTGCAATCCCCTCTTCTTTCCCCCCCTCAACATGCATGTTATATAAAGTTCTCTCAGCTTCATGGTAGTCTGAAAAAGAGATTTAGCTTTTTAGAGTGAAAATGGGGATGATGTGATGCTCAGAAATGAGAGGACAATTGCAGTGTAAAATTGGCTTGCATATGCGCGACAGACTGGATGGTGATGTGAAAGGAAGATTGTAAGGGCTGATTTGATTAAAAGGCTGTGAAAGCAGCGTCTGAGTGGGCATGTCTGGAATGAAAGGGCATCTAGGGGGACCATTTTCCTGTAGAGTGGAACTTTTGCTATTTGGTTTTGCAGATGCTAGCTACAGAAATGCTAAGATTTAAGAGGACACACTTGGCTCTTCGTTTGAGACAAGCCCTGTTTTCAAGAATGCACATGGATACCAATAATTTAAAAGATTTTCATTTCATTTTCTAAAGGCAAGGGAAATTTTATTTTTATTTTCAGAAGTAGAGTGATAAATAGAGTATTAGAAGTAATTACAAGACATCTGCAGTATCATGTAGTATATCTACAACAGGCCCTCGTTTCTCTGACATAGTATAATTTAATAGAAGTTCTTTATATAATACAGTCCAGAACATGAAGTTTCATGAAGGATCATGTGAATGTGTTTCATATTCAGATATCATGATGGGTTCGAGTGCAAAAATGGGACTCTCAGAAGTGGTCACAGTACAAACTCTTATGCTGACAGCAGCACTGCGGATTGGCAACAAGCCACCAGCAGGTGCCTATGGTGAAAAATGTGACCCAAACTTTACATGCTACCACATATATTTAAAGAGGGGGAACTGAAGTGCCTGTTGACTCATAAAATGTTCTGGTCTTCCCTTTTTCTCTTCTTAGTACTCTCTAATCAGGTTGAAATTTTCTTTCTAATGAATTATTTGCTACCAGAACCCCCAATGCTTTATTCACAAACACTGCTGAGGTGCCTGGGCAAAACCAGTCATAAATCATTACTCACATAGCTGAAATTTTTGTCAACATCTTTCATTTCCAATTTGTGTCAGGACAGGGCTTGCACTCACTTGAGTGCACATAGTGACAGGTTGAAACCCGAGATGGTCTTAAAGTGATTTCCAGGCAAAAGAGAGCTCCTCTCCTTTGGTGGGAAATACACGGGGAGATTCTTACTGTGTGTGATACTCAGCAAGTATTCACAATATTTATTGAGCATAAAGTTACCTCCATTAGGTGAATTTATGTCAGCAGAGTTATCATTTGCGTGTGAGAGACATAAATAATAGAGCCAGAAGACCTCAGCGTGCTGCAGTCTCAAAGCCACGTGATATAGAGAGATTTGAGTGGGATCATTAGTATTATGCAAGTGATTTGTTGATGGAAATGTGTAATTTAAAGAATGCTTATTTTTAATGATGGAGGAAAGGGTCTTTAAGTAGGAATCTTCTATCAAGTGGAAGTGGCATAAACTGACTTGAAGGGTCTCTGATTTATATTTAATAAGAAAGGAGGATTAAAAAGGCAAACCTTTCAAAAACTAGAAAAAGCAAGCCAATTCCTCACCCAAACCTCAGGAAACAGGGTCAGGCTCCAGGGTTAAAAAAAAGAATTTATGTAAATACATAAACTCCAGCCGGAGGTTTAGTTGAAATATTTTGTCCTTTAAAATGTGAAACAAAAACCTTCCGGAGAGCTGGCTGCCTAGGTTCTGGGGTTTGGTAGAGCAATATGTTCCCTTGTGTTTTCATTCATGTCACCATAATGAAAACTGACTTGCTTTTTGAATAATATATACTTTATTTGCACAGTAAGAGGAACTAAAATGGACATCATTCACTGCAGGTTTATTTAAAGGGTGCTTCATACTAAACAGAGTGCCCATTATAGCTGTAAGGACTTTTTCAACACAAGGAATGGAAAAACTAGCAGAAACTACATTTTCATTGTAAGCAAAACACCTTTAAAAAGCTTGTGTCCCCTGACATGTGAACAGATGAAGGAAACATTGTAGTGGCAAAGTACACACTAACTTTCGGATGTCACATGGCCAAAGATCAGGACCTGGAAACCTTGAGGCTTTTTATGTCAAAACATGTCTCTGAACAGAGCAAAACAGACTTTGCTTTGTCATTTCCCTCAGCAATGTCTGGATGTAAAAGGAGCAAGATTTGGGACTTGCCTTGTCACACCGATGCTGGAGGAGCTGTTACCCCATTTGATAACTCTTTCATCAGCTTACATGAGGGACAGTCATCAGTTGCGGCTGGTGTGCAGCAATCAACTTACTCCCATAACAAAATGCTACAGACTGTACGTGGATCTAGTGAAAAACTGGGGAGCAATACAGGAGTGGAGGGAGGCAAACTGTAGAAATGTCTGTGGTAAAATATTACTTGTCATATGAAGTTTGGGGATGTCTTTTCCTCCATCATCTGGTTCTAAGACTGATTCAAATTATTTCAGCAGCCACTGCTGCTGACTACTTTTTCATCTTGTAAAACACAGCACCCCACAGTACATTAGCCACCAGCTGATGACAGCAGTCCATATTTGCCCTGGATATTCAAGCAAATTCTGCCCCTTCAATTCTGTTAAAATGTGAGGAAACCGCAAAGCACTTAGAATCACAGGATCATAGAATCATTTAGGTAAGAACAGACCTCAAAGATCATCAAGTTCAACTATTAACCAAATACAGTTTTTTCCTCTCTCCTTGCTTGTCCTAGTTAATATAGCTCCTTTGCGGTATGCATAGAAGATGTCATTGCAACAGAAAAAAAATTATTTGAGATTTAGCTGCTCTTCCACGCATACCTCTTCTGCAGATCACTTGGATGCAGGACACTACCTAGCAAAGTTAAGAGGTAAGGGACACCACAAGAAATGTATTTTTAATGCTTCAAGTATTGTAAGTTCCTATGGGCTGCCCATGTCCAGATGAGCACAAGTGCCTGTGCACTTCACCAGTGCAAGGAAGTGCAAGGAAAAATGAACCATATCTATAGCATTATCAACTCGTCACATTGTCTTTTCATCCCTCTCTGTGTCCAATGCAAGAACACAGTCCTCCACTGATCTTTTGTTTACTACTATTAATGTTATTTTGGTGCACAAAAAAAAGGGTAAAGTGACATATAACTTCTAATAGTAAATCTTCCCAATGTTTTCTGCAGTAGAAATGGGTCTTGTACATAAGGAAGAGATCTGGGAAGCTTGGAAATCTAAAGGATTAAATCCATTGTACTGGTTTCACCTGGGCTGAGTGCCAGGGACCCACTACAGCCACTCTCTCACTCCCCCTTGCCCAGCTATAGAGGAGAGAGAATATAACGAGAGGTTTCATTATTTACGATAAGGACTACAGCAAATTCTTTCTTAATCATCGTCACAGGCAAAACAAGACTCCATGTGGGAATAATAGTCAGGTTTATTACTAACAAGATCAAAGCTGAAGAGTGAGAGACTAAAAGACACCTTTTATCCCCCGCCCCCTCCTTCTTACATCCAACCT
>VXBA01004271.1:1241323-1280236 GCA_013399895.1 Serilophus lunatus
CGAACCCCCCTCCCCCGCCCCCCCCCCCCCGCTACCAAAACCTGGCCACAGAAAAACCAATACATCCACATACCCTCATCCCATCCTAGTGGTACAGCAGAGGCAAGCTCTTCTTTTAGCACCTGCTTTTCTCCTGACTGGTGGGAATTGCCCCCTACAAAAGTGGACAGTTTTATAAAATGAATAGAGAGAAGTGGGTCCACTTTGCTATATTATTGTTATACTAGAGCAAAACTCATTCCAGAAAGTGAATGCCAGCATCCATATGAACATTCAGCTGGACAAAACAATTGTTCTGCAAGAACACAGTGGGAAGTGACCATAGGTACAAGGCATCCTAATTCCTTTACACAAAGTTAAACATAAAAACATAACAGGAAGATTTCCTGGTGATTAAAACCAGAGTCTCACCACAATACCTGATAGCCAAAGAGATATGAGCTATTTAGACATGCCTAAACCTTGTATTAACAGAAGACCATTGCATCTAAATTAGTTTTGTTGGAAGTCAAAAGGGTTGCATTTTTAAGAGCGTCTGTGCACAAGCCAGCACAAAGCAATCCAGCTGAGTGACAAGCGAAGGAGACAGTTGTTCAGTGCACCAGAAGCAGATGTAAAACTAGGGACAGTAGACATCTCCATGGTTTTATAGGATTCTGTGGGTGTTAGGAACCCCTGACACCAGCTAACCTGTGATTACATTTGCAGACATTTATAGCCCAGAGCATTGATGCTTTTTTAAATTGAAGAATATGAGCTGGGGCTGAGTAGTAATTAGCAGGAGCTCTGCTAATAGACTTTCACAGGGGTGCTCAAACATGAACTTGCTTCTGCCAGCAAAAAAACCTTTGTGCCAATGCTTCCAAATAAGGCAGAGTAAAAAGTATATTCCTGGGTCTATATAATTCCCTGACAAGAAGGACCCGAAACTCTCAAGAACTATAAATAGTCTCAGTACTTTCTAAGTTAATTAACTGTGCAATGGGCCAGGTGTTACTCCACGACTAGTGTGTGCACAGGATATTTAACCAGCACAGGGAAGAAAAACAGAGCAGCAGTAGGACACAAGAGCTCCCTCTGCTCTCACTTGTGCACCTCTAAAGAATCTGGGCAGCATCCAGACCTCAGTACTAACCACAATAAAACATAAAACTTCAAGAGTAAGGATTCATTTTATCTGATTTAAGTATTTTGTCAGGTAGGTGCCTAGCCTAAGACAGTTGTACAGGTTCTTTTTGTATTTAGTGGAGAGATGTAGGCCATTTCCATGAGCAATTTGTCCCATTCATCTCAGCCGGCAGCCAACCTGGTGTATGATTTCTGTACCTCTCTTCTGATACTTGGTTGCACATCCAAACCCTTGCACTCTCTTTAGCCCTTGACTAAATGCATGCTAAAGGGAGCTGGTTCGCCAAATATGTGTTTTCTGTTATTCTGGCTCCTCTCCCCATCCCTCTCCTCCTTTATCCTCCCTGGTTAGCTTTTGGCTGGATCGGTTCTCCTAAGTGTTTCATAATGCAATTTTAGGATGGGAGTTTAAGCATCATACATGACACAGACTAAATGCAAAATTTTGAGAAGATGCAAGTTGAGATTAACAAATAACTGATGTTATTTGTAAAGGTCATGGCTGGTGAAGGAATAGAGAAGAGGAAGGGGAAACTATTTAGTTTCATATAGTTTTTCCAAGGACCATTAACTCTGAGATGCAAGTGCATTTTGAGGTAGTCTGCCTACCACTGCTTCTGCCTGGTGACCCCTGTCTCCCCGCTTTACCTCAGGTTGTTCTCTATAATAATGTGACCTTGATAAAGTGAAGTGAGTTGTGCACAAACTCCCACCACACTGAAGAGGCTATGAGGGAACAAGGACTGCAGAAGAAAGGAAAATTAAGCTGTTTGAGAAGAGACAGTTGAAAAACTGTACAGGGAGTACACACAAAATTTGCTTGAAGTATTGAATTCACCTCTTGTCTGAGTGGTGCCCCAGTGTCTCAATAACTAAAGAAAAGCAACATTCTTGCCTCAAAAAACAAATAATGGATATGAAGGAATTTCCTTTGTTTTGAAGGTATTTGTTAATTTTTGCCTTCATATCTTAAATCTATTTATGTTTCATAATGCTTAGCTGTTGCAGTCCTTTATTCAGGCACTTAACTCTTTGATCTAGTCCTAAAGCCAGATGGATTTTAGAGTTAATTAAATTTTGACCTTGTGATCAGGAAAACCACAAACCCAACAGGAAAAACCTAATGTTCTTACTCACTCCCAGGCAAAAGTGGCATTTTGACTGAGACAATTCTGCCTCGTGATTTTCTGCTGCTAGAATTTGGCCACCATCTGTCGTATTAGTATGTCCCCCTACTTCAGTAGGATAACTATGGGTAAAGGTTCGCCTCAATCATGATAAGGCAGAAAGAACCTGTGGGCCTTTAGTGGCTACAGATAGAGGAGGGATGAAAGAAACAACTCTTGGCAATTCAGCTGAGGTAACTCTCATTATTTTATTACTACTTGACCCCTTGACATATTGAATGGTGTTATTAAATCTAATCCACTTCTTAAACAGGATCCTGACTTCATGCATGTGGGTGCAACCCTACAGTAGTTCCACAGGAGCTCTTGCTGCTGCTGTATCCACTTGATCAGGCAATTTTTTTCACATGAACATATCTAGAGCATGTTACTTGCACAAACAGCTGCAGATTTTTCTTCTCGGCTGGCAGCCTCAGACACCTGCATTCACTTGGCTGCATTGTTGGTGCTGTGAACCTGATGTACAGCCTCCTGCTGTAGGCAGGGAAGAGCTGGGCCTTGATTAGTTGCCTTCATATCAGCATCCGGCAGAGCCAAAAACATCTTTGATTACTCTTGATTGCCTGATTGCACTGAACACTTAAATGCAAGCAACAGACCCGAGTCCTGATCAGTTTAGCCAGTGGAGCCTAAAGGGGGAATCAGGGCATAGGCACACACCTGAGGGTGAAATCAAAGGAGTCTCTGGACCCCTTGGACTGTACTGACTGGACTCCAAGACTGCAACAGGAGTCTAGGCATGTAGCATGCACGTTGGGCACCTGAGCCTCTCCCAAACCAGGTTCATGCTCATGTGTGCACTGCTCACACACTTAGTTAGCTACAGTTGGGTAGGCAGGTGAGTGAGATGCTCAGCACATGACAATACACACTCCGACTCCCTGCAGGGTGTTTTATTTTCACTTTGACACTGCCACAACCATAGCCACAGGGCTGTGCTGAGCAGAACTGGCTCAGGATTGTCTGCAAATGCCTAGCAGACATACACCAGGAATTAAGTATCATCTTTTCCCTTTTTTCCCAGATGATTATTATTTAAATAAATTGAGTTTTTCATGTAGTCAAATGTAAATACAAAACATTTATTTTCCTTACTGTTGAGGCATTATGATAGGTTCTGTCTCTTCCACAGCAGTTTGTAGAACAGTGTTCATTACCATAATTTGTTTTGCTAGCACATTCTTTCAATCTGTGATGTTCGACAGTTTGAAGCCTTATTTGTTCTGCCATATTATCTCTTAAATCTATCTCTAGCTATGTACTGTCATTTTAACTTTCAAACCACATCAGAAGAATCCTTGAAGAACTCAGGCCAATATCCCAAAAATATTTGCCACCTAATGCCCCTCTGAGCAATTAAATTTCTTGAGAGCAATAAGACTTTAACTGGTAGATTCTTTCTCCAGAGAATAAGTGTTTGATTTACTGTTTTCTGTCTTTGAAAGGAACAAAAGCATATCCATAAGGAGAAATACTCTGAAACATTTTGATTCCAAAATATTATTATTATTATAATGTATTAAAGTTGGTCTGTTTAATTGGCATGAGCTGTATTTCAGGTCACCTGAGGGTTGAAACAGATTTCTCCATTGGGTCCACTGCCTTGTGGTGTTGTTGTTTTGGAGCCCAATGCTCTTATTTTTCCATGGAAAACAGTTCAACCATGCTATGCTTCCCCTAATGATATAACTTCTCACTTGTTCATTGGTATCTAAATGACATGAAAAGTTAAAATTGATGAGACTTGAAATTAAACCTATTGAGCACAGTCTTCTGGATTAAGCTGAACTTTTCTGAAAACAAAATTGAAAACTGAAAAAATTAAGAAAAGCTTTTTACTGACCAGCTGTAGCACAACAGGTGATTCTAGAAGCCATGAACCAAACATACAGATAAGTTTAATGTTGATGAAATAGAAGTTGATTTACAGCTCCTTATAAATGTCATGTGCTAACTGTTCATATGTACAAGCAAGCAAAATCAAGCTGCATTTTAATAAAAGCATAAATGTATCCATGACGGTAGTCAAATATGTAGCAAGATACTTGTAGGCATGTAGTCGTCTATTAAAGCTTATGAAACCATTTTACATTACTTTATCCTCCTTTTTCTTACGTAGATACTTCTTAAGACAATAATTTCATTAGGTGACTAGATGAAGCAGTTCAGAAGTGTAAAATTTCTGAAGTACTGAAAATGTCAGAAAACTGATTAATACTAGTGCATAAGGAAATATTACTGCCAGCCCAGACACAATGGTACCCATATTTGCCACCCACAAATTTCCCTGAGCAACAAGCATCCAGTTTAGCTCTCCCCAAGCCCCGAGTAGACACATTCATGGTAATTATCACTTTGTAAATTGTCGCTTTATGACTGTGCAAAAGATGGCATAATTACAGAATCATATTACAGATAATGTTATTTATTGGATAGTCTTTCCAAGACACCTGTCAGGAAGTACATCATCTTAGGGTTTTTTCTCTATGGATGCATTTCATAAACATGTCTTCAGCAAGTACTGTATATCAGATCTTTTGATTTTGTATCTCCAGATACTTGTGGGTCTTCTAACTCTTAGTTCTTGAAGATGCCGTATAAAGGGGACAATAGGTAGAAATAAGGGTTGATTTCAGGAAACCATTGAAAAATTTACTGCAAAATAAAGAAGATTTAACACACACACCCCCCCCCAACCAAAAAAACCCTCACAACAAAACAAACAAGCAAAAGAAAACAGAAAGCTTTTTTATTAATCTGACATTTTACTGACTGACTAACATTTAATTTTAAATTTTCTCTTGATCTTAGAAAATTGCTCAGTCCAATTACAGTGGCACAGAAATGTATATGGTAGTTGTGGTGGTTTGACCCTGGCTGAACACCATGGAAGCGTGTGAAGTTAATGAATGAGACGTGCCTTCCCTGTGCAGGGGATAGGGCTGGAGTAGCTCATAATCCTTTTGCCTCAGATGAAGTTAATGCCCATAGCTAGACAAAGAAGTCCCAAGCAACCTTCAGCAAACCACAGAGTATAGCTACCATTTATTGATTATATGGGCTAATAAGTGTGTTTGGAAATGCTCATCTCAGGTCCTGAAGATTTGATTTGTTTTCCAGTCTAGTTCTGTTTTCTAGGACATAACTTTATCAGCTTTTCATGAACAATTTTCTTCAACATTCCAGTTATTTTATGTTGCTATGGCATAGTTATATTATGCAATTGTTGCTGTATACGGGCATTGCTACAGAGAGAGGGCCAGCATGCCTCCGCTCCCTGTGGGGATACACGTTTGGTTTTTGCTTCCTGGGGAGTTGGAGTGCCTCCAGAACAAGAGCGATGCAGATTGCTGGAGGCAGTTTTGGGGAGTGCCCATCACCTACCTGCAGGACAGAAGTCCTTGTCCCGCAGAGAAAGGATCACAATTTACCCCTTTGGTTTGAAATGAAGCTGGATTTGACTCATAGACCTCACATAATTTTATGTGACATTCCAGTTAGGACATGAAGTGAGGTAGCTGACTCAGTCCCTGATCTGGCCAGCTGGGAGCTAGTTCTGTTGGGTGAGTAAGGGATATGTTGGATCCATAGGGTAGTGGTCAACGTCTCAGAGTCTCAACTCGTATCAGCGGCAAGTAGTGTCCTTCAGGGTTCCATATTTAATACCTTCATTAAGGACAGAGACAAAGGGATTGAGTGCCCCCTCAGAAAATTTGCAGATGACACCAAGCTGACTGGTGCAGTTGACATATCTGAAGGACACAATGCCATACAGAGGAACCTGGACAAGCTACAGAATTGGACCTATAGGAATCTCACGAGGTGTAAAAAGACCAAGTGCAAGGGACTGCATCTGGGTTGAGGCAACTCCTGATGTCAATACAGGCCAGGGGATGAACAGATCAAGAACAGCCCTGTGAAAAGGACATGGGGTGCTGGTGGATGAGGGGATGAACATGAGCTGGCAATGTCTGCTTGCAGCCCAGAGACCCAAATACATCTTGGACTGCATCACAAGCAGTCATTTCCCCTCTACTCCAGTAGCATAAGACCCCACCTGGAGTAGTGCATTCAGCTCCGGGCATCCCAGCATGTGAAGGACATCAACCTGCTGGAGAGTCCAGAAGGCTCCTAAGATGATGTGAGGGAGGGAGAACCCCTCCTATGAGGAAAGTCAGAGGGAGTTGGGGGGTTTTCACCCTCAAAAAGAGAAGGGTCCAGGGTGACCTTATTGCAGCTTTTCAGTTCCTGAAATGGTCGTAACAAGAAAGCCAGAGAGTGACTTTTCACAAGTGTGTGTAGTGATAGGACAAGGGGGAGTGGTTTTAAAAAGAAAGAGAGTGGGTTTAGATTAGATATTAGGAAGAAATCCTTGATTATGAGGGTGGTAAAGCACAGGAACTAGTTGTCCAGAGAAATTGTGGTTACCCTATCCCTAGAAGTGTTTAAGGTCAGGCTGGACGGAGCTCTTAGCAATCTGGTCAAGGGGAAGATGTCCCTGCCCATGGCAGGGGCATTGGAACGAAATGATCTCTAAGGTTCCTCCCAACTCAAACTAGTCTATGATTCTGTGATTCTACCTGCTCCAAGACAAAGAGACATGTATACAGAAGAGGTATGGAAGAGCTACAGAGGAGAAAGTCATAGAAGTTGGGTCTTCTCTAACTTCCCCCGAATAACAGGCCACTGTTATTGTAATGTTCCAGTTTCCACTGCTTTGAGTCTCAGAGCACTTTTGGCCAGAGTGTATCTTTTGTAGTTTGAAGATGAGAGGGAGAATGCACCATTCTCCTCTTTCATTTGTTCCACTGGTTGATATCCTTCACTACTAAAAATTTCTTTCCTACATCAGAATAATCCATGCCTTGAAAATTGGAAAAGGTATTAGTTAAAGACAGTTAAATATGACCTAAGAAAAATTTAGAAGTCATTGAGCTGTCTCCATTCCAAAATCATGTTATTGCCTACAACAGATCAAATATTATTTCTCTGGCAGTGTGTGTCCCTAAAATAAAAGGACCTCAATTTAAAGAATCACTTAGTTACTCACATAAACAATGATGAGATATTTAAAAATACATGAGAACTGAAGGGTCCATCTGTCTTGTAAAGAAGTTCCACATAGCCACATGTTACTGCATAGGCTTCCTGGTGGGAAAGCCCTTGCTCAGTCAGGATCACTTGTCACTGCTAGAGAGAGGAAAGAGACATTCTGTCCCAGCCTGGCTGGTTTGCTTGGTAGAACAGCTTTGTAGTAATAGGGATCACAGATACCTTAATTTATGAAGGATTTAAGATTATTTCATTGCACTGCTGACATTGTGGCAGAGCTAGATGTACAAGGCTACAATCTTTCAGCTGTTTGAAGCACAGGTAATGCTATTAAGAGGACTGTCATTAACCTGCCCTTGTGCATAAGTGTTATTCCCTTCACTCTCTTCTATAGCCATTGCATGACCTCTTTGGAGCAGGCAGTATTACCCACAGTGTTTGTTCAGTACATAGTGGAAAAAGGCCTGTCCATACTATGCAAATAGTTACATATATTAAATATCAATGTTGGTGCCTGTCATGCCGTTGCTCACCAAGAAAGTGTATTGTCACTGTTTTCAAACTGGAAAAATTGAAAGGTCTAAACAGTTAAGCCCACGGAAACTAGATATTTCTCTCCAGCACTTCCTCTTCCCTTTGTTTTTAAACCTGCTTTCCTGTCCCACGTTATCGTGTTCCCCACTTCATCCCCTACTGTCAGCTGCCAACCTAGGGCTTGCTTGTGCATGAAAGGATGGAGGCTTGCCTACAGGAACAGCACTGCTTTCCACAGAAAAGCTTGGTGATGCTGAGGAATTTCAATGTCACTTGTGCTCTCTTCCTGGAAAGGAGGAGAGTTTGCAGACTCAGCATCCTTGGCCCAGAATCCCAAAATTTGACCCTGCACCTTCCACCACCATTGTCTTGCAAAGCTCTTCCTCAGGATCAGGAACGATAGAATTACAGTTTTGCTAAGGTTAAAAAAGATGACTAAGATCATTAAGTCCAACTCTTAACACAGTACTGCCAAGTCCACCACTAAATCGTGTCCCCAAGAGCCACATAGGCACATTTTTGAACGCTAACAGGGAGAGTGATTCCATTGCTTCCCTGTGCAGCCTACTCCAAAGCCTGACCATCCTTTCAATGAAGAAATTTTACACAATCTAAAACCTTCACTGGAAAAACCTGAGGCCATGCCTTCCTGTTCTGTTATTTGTTACCTGGGAGAAGATTTTGACTGCCGCCTTGCTACAGCATCCTTTCAGGTAGTTGTGGAGAGCAATAACTTCTCCCTTCAGCCTCCTTTTCTCGGGACTAAACAACCTGAGCTCCCTCAAATACTTCTTATAGGACTTGTGTTCCAGACCCTTCGCCAGTTCCATTCATGAAGGAAGGAGCTGGCTACAACACTCCTCTGCTCATGCAGTCGCTGTGTTTGTGGACACATATTTCTAGCCCATGTGCCTGAATACAACAGGTTAGGAGAAACATCAGGAATACATCCAGCTGGCATTTACTGAACTGCAGAGAGAGCAAATGGCTACCAGCAGGCAGGCAGGTTCTCTGGGAACATAGAGCAAGGTGGGACATGTAGCAATGATAAGAAGTATTGGTGGAAGCAGCAGTGAGACAAGAGCCCCAGCTGGCAGGATGGGGTTTTTTTGGAATGTGTTAGTAAGAGAGAACTGCTGTGGGAGTAAGAGAGCTACTGGTGTGGGAGTGCCGGACTTGCTGCTGTCCCAGGTGCACACACAGACTGGGCACTTGAGTAGGTGAGAAAGAACTGTAAGAACCATTTTGAAAAGGAAATGAGGACTGAAGAAAAACAGGCTCTGTGTCTGGAAAACAAAGTAATAATGCACTGAGATAACTGAAACAATAAATGGCTTTTGCCATTAGTTTCCTGTTCACTACTTGCTGGCTGAAAACAAATGGTTATTATGGGAAATGGAGGGGATTTTCTTGAAAGTTCTGGGAATCAGAAGAACATAGTAAGGGGGAAAGGGGAAAATGGAAAGGTTCACAGTAGTGGCTTCCCTGAAAATGTCAGATGCAGGGATGTGCCAGTCTCCCGGCAGGTGGGCTTCATTGCTGAGAGGCAAAAGACTTGTGTGAGAGCAGAGGAATGGAGTGGAGGATCAGATCCCACTGTCTGGATGCAGAAATACACCCTGAACTGTACATCAGGGACTGGCTAAGAGAAAGCACTGCCTAAATCCTACAGCTTCTTGACCAGTATCATCAATTCCCCTGGAAAAATAAGGCTCACCCTTTGTAGTAGATCTGTTTAGAAAGCAGTGCAGCACATCTCATATCACAACAAACCCTTCATCCTGGTAATAGGCATTAACATATTGGGTTCAAGATCCTTCTTTACTCCTGTGACTAGACTCAGGGCATATTACAAATTTCAAGCTTCCCTTGAAATAGCAAGGGTGTATTTAATATAGTGTTTCCAACCAGATAAATCATACTGAGGAAAAAAGTCTGCCCATATTTGGCAACAGAGTTAATACATTCCTCAAGCTTAGTAGCAACCTGACTAATTGACTTGCGTATTCTTGATTACAAGCTCTTACTTGCTTTTAAAGACAGACTTATCTCTACAAATTGGCTGATTCTTTGAAGCTCTGTACCTAGAAAGAAGAAAATGAGCAAGAAAGGATTTATTCCTGTCTTTGTTTACTTACTAGATATCAGAAGTTAACAATCACTGTTTTCTTTCTTTCTTTCTTTCTTTCTTTCTTTCTTTCTTTCTTTCTTTCTTTCTTTCTTTCTTTCTTTCTTTCTTTCTTTCTTTCTTTCTTTCTTTCTTTCTTTCTTTCTTTCTTTCTTTCTTTCTTTCTTTCTTTCTTTCTTTCTTTCTTTCTTTCTTTCCTCTCCCCTCCCTCCCTCCCACTTACTTGCCAGCTCCCTTTCGCCATTTTCATAGTTGGGACATAATGCAGTGAATACAATTTCCAAAGAGCAAAAATCCATGCATTGCTTTTCTCTTCGAGGATGAAAGATGTTTTTTTAGGAAGATGAGGAGTTAGGTAAGGGAACGAATCAGAAAAAGCTGAAATTCCTAGCTGGCTCTATTTGTTGGGGGTTTTTTTCTAACACGTGAATCAGCAAATATGATGCTATTGCCTGTAAGGAGAATAGAAGTTAATATTCACATGAAAACTATGTCCGTGATTAGTCAACATGATTTAAGGTTTCTGGAATGAAGCAAGTTTGATGCCAAATATGGAGAGTTCCTCTCTAATTTGCATCATAGTTGCTTGTAGAGGTTATTGCAGTTAGAATGAAAGGGTTGGGGGTTAACTTCAAAGTGTCTTAAATGATGATGGCTGAGCTCTGTAAGCTTCAGGTTGGGAAGTTTGAACTTTTGCTCTCTTTGAGTTCAAGTCTGGTAGCCAACAAAGGAAAACGTGTAGTACTGCTTGTGAACTGAGAATGCATAGATTCCCTAGCTGCTTCTGATGTATGGAGCAGCATGGGTGACATACAGATGTTCACTCACTCTATGTTTTTATCTGGGTTATCATTTTCCTTTTTTGTCTTGGGACTCAGCTTCCTGATAATTATACAAATGAAAAAGTGCTATCTGAAGAAAATTACAGAAGGGTTCAATGGTATTGGTGAAGTGACTCGAAAACAGAATGAAGAAGAGTAAAACTTGAATGTGCTGATGCAATGTGAATGAATGTGTCAAAGACATGTCAGTTGCCTTCATGTTCTTACATGTATTTCAAAGCACACCTTGGCAATATCTTCCCATATAAGAGTTTTTTCCTCTACTTTCATGAAACCAGAGATTCTCCTTGGTGGAATTAGGTCTCACAGAAGCAAGGAAACAATTCCCTAGGGGCGAGTGTTGAGGCACCTGCCTAGGGGAACACTACCAGGCAGAGAACTGGTCTCTAACATTTAGAGACAAAGCGAATCTTCCTATCAAACAGAAAATTTTAGTTTAAACCATAATCAGTTTTAGCAGTTAGGAGACATGAGGACAGGGCAGGGATGCAGAAGAAAGGGGCTCCTCAAGATTTTGTTATTTTGTTTGTGCTTTCCCACAGTTTTCCTCAGAAGTCAAGCAATCTCTTGCAGTTGGATGCTTTCGTTACCTTTATTTGTATGGCTTTATGAAAATGCATAGAACACTGTACAGGGGAAAGCTGAGCCAAGCAAACAGCAGATCTCCATCTTTAAGGGTAAAGATAAATGCAGAGACATACAACCCTAGAGACCCTGATGAGCTTGTAATTTGAAAGCAAGAGCAATAGTATTTTGGCAACATTTCATGGCACATGTCTGGCATCCATCTGCACCCTGTTCTGTCATCTCTGTGCTTGTGTAACTTGTACAGACGTGAATGGGTGTTTTATGGGTGTAATTGAAGGACATTTGAATTCTTTCTACTGACTTTAATGGTCTCTAAATCAGGCATCATTATAGCCAGGATTTGCCAAAGTGATTAGTGATTTTGGATTACCCCTAGCATTTGAGAAATCTCTTTGTGTCAGGGCTCATGGCAGTCACAATTAAGTTTGAAATATATGTAAATAAAACACACATGCACAAAGTGTGCCTATCAGTGTTAAGAAGCCGATTTATATGCACTCTTTACAAAGAAAACTTTGTTGCAAAATAACATAAATTCTCACTACTACAATGGCACTTGGAGGACAAAAAAACCCTTTCCGCAGACAGCAGAATGGAATATTCAGGAAAGAGGATACATTGACAGCTTTCTTCGTTATTTCTGTATTTGGCTGTGTTTAGCAGGAGGATCCAAGGAATCCAACAAAACCTCTATTTTGCCCTAGATTTTCTTCTGAGTGCAACATTTTTCTATATTTTCCACTTAAGCCACATCCCAAGGCTGGTGTTTCCTGCACCTCTGTGCAGCGCTGTGAGGGGATAGAGAATCCAGCCCTGGCTACACCTCCAGTTCTTGTGAAGGGTTTTGACCCTGTCTTGTAAGAGATGTGTCAAGCATGTACCTTCACGTTTATTTAAATACACTCAATCAGACCATTCTCCTCTACAGTGCATCATGTAGTGATCAGTACATGGAAGTATATATCAAACACTGTCTCTCTGAAAATCCACCCTCTGCCTAGTGAGAAATGTCTCCTGCTGCAGGGACTTGAGATAGTAGCTGAAACATGACTGCTTGAAAGGAGCTCACATGGCAAGCTGAAGATTGTAATAGGAGATCAAACAGCCATGATTATTCAAAATATGCCTGCCCTGCTGGCAAGGATGACTTCCTCACAGCAGGTTTGCAGAAAGACCAGAGTATCTGAGCCTCAGCTGATGCATTCCCTTACGTGGGCCTCTAAGGATACGGTTTTGTAGTATACATTAGTTAATAGGAGACCTTCCACATGGTCCTGCTTCTTGGCCTTTCTCTCTGTCCCAGAGTGGACCCAGGAATTTTCTGGATAGAGGATGAGAGGATGTAGCAGCTGAGCTAATGAAAAATATTATTTTCTGTCCCCCTATTCCCTGTTTGCACAGCTGATTTTTGGCAGCTCACACAGCTGAACTGACTCACCCTGTGAGGGCTGGAACCCACACCAGAAGTGGCAGGAGGGACCAGGGAGGAGCAGGATTGCTATTTTCCACAGTAGTTCTCTCTTATCACATTAGGTGTAATATGAAAACAAAAACTTATTTTAATGCCACCTTTAACAACCATCTACTACATCCAGAGTGAACTGTTTGCCTGAGAGTTTTGTGTGTGTGTTGATTTTTTGGGTTTTCTTTAATTAACAGCCAGCTCACTTTGGGTCACACTTGATCTGCCAAGATCCCTCTTTGGCCTGTCCTGCTGACAGCTGGTCTCCTTTCTTTGCCGGTGATTTCACAAAAAGCAGTCACAAGCAGGACATGGGACAGGTGAAGTATTGTCAGTGCTGCTGCCTGCTTTCTGTGGTAGCTCCCTGGTCCAAAGCCTTGGCCCAGGAGCAGGATGTGATAAGAACCCGTCCCATGACCATTATGCAAGTATCCCCCATCTTAATTGGTGACACATCTTTCACACAGTAGAAGTGCCACTCTGCCTTTGTGACAGGTTTAGCAGAGGTCACCTGGCATGCTAGCACAGCCACCTATGCCCCATGACAGGAGCTCTCTGTGTGCTGTCTACAGGAGAGCTGTACAGCAAGTCAAAAGGATCAGACTGGATGGGTTGCCCAAGAAACTGCTACTTTCACATCAAACAAGCTTCAGCAGCAAAATAGAATGTGGTGATGTCCCATCTACCATGTATTTTAAATAACTAAAAGTTTGGCTAGTTGTGCATTATATAAGATAGTTAATTTCCTCCTCTTTAGCTCTGTGACCAAGTCCTTTGCAGTGATCTTGCTTTATCATTAGGAGAGAAGAGGAGCAGTTCCACCCTGAATAACCTGGAATTTGGAAAATAGACGGAGGGAAAATAGAGAAGGAACTCCCTCAGGCTAAGGAGCAAACTGGATATGAGAAAAGGCTGCCATGAATACCTCAGTTGCAGAGCACTTTATGTGCATCAGATCATAGATATCAATTATAGTCCTCTGACAGTCTTTATTGAAAGGCTGGTTTTACCCTGCAGGTTCCCAGGAACTTGGGACAGATGTAGCTGAAGTCTTATCAAGAATAAAAAAAATCAACATAAAATCAGAAATCTCTCAAAAAATGCCACAGTGAAGAAAAAGAGAAATGTCTAGGAAAAGCAGGCAGAAGTTATTCCTGAGCACAGGGAGAGCACGTGAATTTCTAACAAAAGGAAGTGGTAGTTGCTGTATAAGTGTTTTAAATAAATGAAGTATTTTAATTCTGTGAGGATCCTGCTGTTAAACATCAGGCATGTCCAAGATGCCTGCCTTGCTTTCCCAAAAGACAAAAGAGGAATACTTTAAAATAGGCTTAGGGATTAGTTATGTGTCCTTTTGCTCAATCTGATCAGGATTAGAATACTTCTGGACAGACAGGGAGTTACAACTTGAAGCAGTTGGAGAATTTCAGCAGTTGGATAGAGCAAGGTGTGTGTGAAATTTAACAGCTTCTATGCCAGAAGGTGAACTTTACCACCAAGAGCCCAAAGCAAACTCTAGGTCTTGTTGAAGACTTTATGCCACAGAGTTTAAAACAATCACCAGACCTACTACATACCACTACTGTGTAGTGGTGTATTAGTGAATGTGGTTATTTGCACCACAAGCAGAGCTGAACATTTCATGTTTCTGTGAATAATGATGGCTTCATTTGGTAATGGGTTCAAGTGGCCCTTCTCTCAGTTTCAGATGTTCTGGAATCGAGACTAGAAAAAATGGATGAGTGAGTGCTGTTCTCCTGCAGAAGAGGTAGGTAATGTTTCACACAGATGCTCATTCCCACTTCCCTTACACTGGCAGTTCAGGGTATGTTTAAGTCTCAGCCTCTGGAAACTAGTATTTCTTTGCAGCATGTGGCACTGCCTTTCTGTCTCAGTTTTGGAAAACAGACAAGAAGCTTGCAGTGACACAAGTTTGAAGTGATCCCATCTCAGCCTTTCTTGTTTCTTTCTGCTTGGGAAAGGTGCCAGGGGTGCTTGAGCCTCATCAAGTAACAGCCACCTCCTTCAACTCCTCAGAACAGCACTTTTTGGGAGCAGTGCCATCTTCTTCCTGCTTTTTTCAAGGGTTCCTTGTCTACCAGCTGAAGAGAGATACTGAAACGGTATGTGCCAGTACAGTCTCCTTGCATTTCTCTGAAGCACCTACCTGAAGTACTGACAAGCGCAAACCTGAAAGCCACAATAGCAGCTTCCCCATTGGGACTTCATACAAAGGAAGGTGATTCTTATCTACAAGTCAATTCACATCATTGCAGCTTCCTTAACATCAGCTGAGGGTATGATCTTACATAGGTGAACATCAGAGCTAGCTGCAGTGCAGGTCCCTGTGCAGGCCACGTCCCACAGCCCACATTACCTCTATGCTGCCACAGCTGCTCCTCTGCGGTATCATGCTTAGAGGCTGCTCCTGTAAAGCCCCACACAGAGGAGACACTACTGTGGCTGGCACACACTGACTCATGCCTGTTCTCCCTCACGTGCCTGAGGCACCTATTGTTTCCAGGGGAAACAAGCTGAAGAGAAGTAATTATGAACAGGTAGTGGAGGGGATGCAATCCACTATTGTTGCCTGTGAAGGGTGAGATAAGAATTGAGACAAACATGCAGTTTGATAGAAGTGAAAGGAGAGCAGCTTTACTGGTGAAGTCAGGTGATCCAAAAAGAAAAAGAATAACAATCTCTCTATATTTATAACCTTCTTAGTTACCACCCATCATGCCATCCAATCAAGGTCCATCTAACTTCAATGCCCCTTAAGTGTCCAATAGAAATGCCCCTTGTTACCTGACCCCTGCCAGGTCCTGCCCCTGATAGACTGGGAAGCCTAAGCACACGTTTTGTGTTACTACCCCTCTCGTCTATACAGAAGAATGCTAACATCTGAATACAGGCCTTTATGGGCCCCTAGTTTTCAAGCTACCTAGCTGAAGTGAATCCCTAAAAATATAAGGCATACCCCTAAGGCATCACTACAGTGGAAAGATTACTATACTGCAATGGCATTTTCTTTTCTTACAGATTCCTTTTTATTAAAAATGCACACTGAGTTCTCAGTGTGAGCAATAGTTTTCCCCAGATGCTGACAGATAGCTACCAGATTTTGCTCTGATCTGAAGCATGACCATGTTCATTTTACTGAGGCTGCACTGGTCCACATAAAGAGATACCCCTATCTTGGGAACTTTTTTTTTTTTAAGAAGTGGGATGATACTTTGTATTAAAACCTCCCACAAATGTGTGCATTTGAGCTTCTGGTGGTATGGGCATTTGTGCCAAGTGACTTTAATTATTCTGAGAAGTTATAAACTGATTGAAATGGAGTTAATTGTAGAACCTTCAAAGTATTCATGCTGGAAATCAACTGCTGTAAAGAACTGAGTTCATGCTGTGTGCAACCTTTATCTTGAACTGTAAGAAACAGGAAACCTATGTGGGTTTTCTTGCAACAACACAACATTTATAGTTGCTTTCTGAGCAACAGCTATGGAGATTATGCAGCCACGTACCACAGCTCTCAAAGGGGAAAAATTGTCAGAGAGGCTTCTGTCAAGCTTTGGTATGCATTTGAAAGAGAGTCACTGCAAATTGAAAATGATTCTTTGTTTATCTGCTTTTTTTCCCAGTGGTTTGTCTATTTTCATCTCCACCAGAGCAAATAGGGATCAATCCTTCAGTCTCAAAATTCAGAGTCAGCTCCAGGGAGCAGCAGGAAATCTCTTTAGGTGTGAGGAGAACCTGCTTTTTGCAGTCCACACATTCATGACTTGGCAGTTCTTTCCTCACTGTTATCCAGCTGTATCCCAAGAAAAAAATCCACCTTTCCTCCAGCCCTGCATGGGCCAAAAAAAGGCTGAATATTTCCTCTTGCCTCTCGCCCTTCAATGCTATCCAATAGTCTGATTCATAATTGCCATAATCCCTCTAAAACTGGGCCAGTGCTGGCTGGGGGCGGGCACTTTCAAAAAAGCCTTTCTTAATGCATTCCATTATAATTGTCATGCTGGGCTGCTTGCTCAGGGTTAAAAATTTGTCTTGATAGCGGAGATTACAGTGGCCATGAGAAGATGGTTTGGGGAGTCTACTTTCTTCTTTCTTTTTCTTTTTTTTCTTTATTTTTTCTTTTTTTTTTTTTCCCTAAGATGTGGTAATGGTATTTTCAGGAGAAGAAAATTAATGAAACAGATTGGAACAGCACGTAACAGTCTTTGCGTGTTGGTATGTGTGCTTTTAGCAAGACAGGTGCTCAGTTTTACTAAATTTTTACTGAGAAGCACTTTGGGTTCTTGCTGAAAAACAATTTGGGCTTTGGGGTTTTCTGATAAACAAGAAAACTAGGAAAAGCTGGTGACCCTTCTGCAAAACACCATTTTAAAGAAATGTTTTCTCAATATTTGAGACACTTTTTCTTTTAGATGTTTTTTTCCTAAAGTACTCCTGTCTCTGGGGACAGATTTTCAAATATTGCCACACTAGATGCAAGTGTCCGCAAATGGAATTAGCTAAGAGCACTGGGGATTTGGCATGTTTTGAGGTCTGGCTACAGTCTTCCCACTTGAAAATGCAGAATACCTGAGAAAGTAGCTTTATATCTAAACATCAGCTCCTTCAGTTTCTGAATTGTAAGTGGAGGAGCTAAACAGCCATTAAGTTGTATGCATGGGCTCACTTGTCTGCCAGTTGGTTGTATTTTCATTAGAATCACTAAATGTGTATTTATCCCCCAAACCCGGCTTTATTCAGGCTTCAGATATTGCAAAGACGTCTTTACTTCTACCATGACAGATTTGTAAACTGAATTTGAAAAACAAAGTACCTAAAGGTGAAATAATGAAAGAGAATTCTTTTTATCTTAAATTTTGCTGCTGAAGGTAAAAAAGGCCTAATACGAGAAGGCCTCCAGGTCTGTATGATGCTAAGACACAGCATACCAAGTCCAGTTTTCCAGATGAAACAGTTCCATTACCTAAATATTTAGTTGTTCGAACAGTATAAAATTGTGCAGGCAGAAGGGCCAGCAAGTGCCTCAAATGTATTTATATACTGAAGAAAGGCAGGTGGGAGCAGGTGAAATTGCAGAGGTAGCCAATCCCTCTCAGAGGCTTTGCTAACTGGGCCCCTGCCACAGCTCAGGGCAGGAGCTAAGGGGTAGTGAAGTGCCTCCCCAGTTTCAAATCTGCACAGGAAGCACGTAATGTTCTTTTCTAATTTCTAAACACTTCTGCAGAACAGCCTGCGGCATGACACTGAAAGGGGCTTCCTGCCTGCTTGCAAGAATGATTTGGACACTGAAGATCCTTTTGTAGTCCTAGCTTTTTTTGCCTGTCTTTAGTTTTTGCCACACGAAAGAATAGAAAGAAGGGAAAACTCATGGAAAAGGTGAGGAGCTGATAAATGGTTGTCAGCATAAGCAAACTGAAGCAACAATTGGAATAGAAAGCTATAAGACATTCTTCAAAGCCCGGACAAGGGGGACACACCAGAGTAGTGAGTGGCCTGCATAATGGCTGCTGTCTTCCCTGTGGAGCTACATGGAAACTGCAATGCCTGGCTGCACTTCCCAGGATTGTTGTTGCATCACAGCGGCCCTTTGGGATGCATACCCTTTTCTCTTTTTTCTGCTAGCATCCAGTGAAATACTGGGCAGCTGGAAATGGCACTACTCTTCTGCAAGTGCCCTGATATGTCTGCACAGGGACTCAGGCCTGTGAGGCACAGCTCTGATACAGCCTGGGAGAACACCGGCTTCCCCAGCCAGGCTATCACCACCCTTTTCCTAGCCAGCCTGGATCATATCAACCTTCAGTAATGCTAAGGGAATATCAGAGCAGCTAAGCTTTGGATGCATTGATGCATCCAGAGGATGAACCAGATCCTAATTCAGCCAAGTGGGAACTAAAACTGCAAGCATGCTTTATGTTACTTGCTGTATCAGGCTCTTCCTCAGGCTGCTGTTTGCAAGACCCTTCCAATATGCTGCCAGGCTTTTTGTCTCTGGTTGGAAGGAAGAAAGGGAAATGGATTTTCAGTCAACAGTTTTTTGACTAGCAATGGGCAAAAGGATCCATGAGCGCTGATGGAAGTATTTTTCCGTGCTTTCGCAGTCTTGTCCTCTGTGTTCTCTAAAACATGTGGAGGCTGTTGAATTTTATTGTAGATGTTTGGACTGCCAACTCAGTTTACATTATGAATAATAGCTCATCAACATTTCACTAGAAAAAAAAATTATAATTAAAACAGACTCTAAAAATTATTTACATATTTTGCAATACCACAGGAATGTGGTGGTTTATTATGTCAGGTCTGTTAGGATAGGATTTTTCCTGCACATGCCAAATCCCAGGTTCCTGCACAACTATGACAAATTAACTGCAATAACAAAACGAAATGTGCCTGCTGCTTAAAACTGAGCTAATTTTGTAGGAAAAAATGCATTTTACAGTTTCCCTGTGTGTACTTTTATTTATACCTAGCTAGGTCTTCTTCTCTCTCAGGAACTATTTAAAAAGTAGTAAAGGCTATGACAACACCAAAAAGAGAAACGAAGAGTGATCTTGTGACCAATCTCAGTTCCCTATGTGGTCTGATGACCCTCTCCAAAATCCATCCAAAGGAGGCAATGGCTCTGAGCAGAGAGATGGGACATACGACCAGTGTGCTTCCATCAGTGCAGTATTTGGATGCTTTGGAAAACTGTATCCAGTGAGATTGCATGTCTCACCCTGAGGAAATCTGTGAGACAATTGTTTAATTTGTTTTATGCTTTTAAAGGCAGGAAAGGTTGGCAGCCTTTTTTAGAAATTACCTCTAACTTATCGAGGTGCTTTTACAATGATCACTTTGCCTTGGTTACCCCAAACAGAGCAAAGAGCTAGAGCAGGTTTTATAGAACAATAATAGATGATTGACATGTTCATAAAGTTGAAATTATTTGAGTTGCTAATGCAGAATTTAGTCTGAGATTTTTTTAAGTTGTGTTTTGTAGAAACTAAGTATTTTATTTGATCTGAAAGGAAATGCTAAATTCTGTTTTCAGTATTCAAACCCCTTTATTATTAACTATCACTCCAGATGGTTTGAAAAGCACTGAGAATAACATTCTTTTCCTTTTTTTTAATATATATTTTCTACCTGAAGAAATCACGAGATCTGTTAAATTCTAGGAAAAGTTTCTGTCTTCCTATAAACCATAATTTTGATGAATAAAACGTCTCTCAACAAAACAACTCAATGTTACCCAGTTTACAGAAAATGTCACAAAGCAGCAAAGGTTTTTGTCTGCAAAGCTGTAACTTCTTGGTTTAATCAAAAAAGCCACTGGAAAGATGAGGACTTTGGATGTTATGCAAGACAAAAGCCTTGCAGGCCAGCTATGGTGCCATGATAGATACACAGTTATCTTGTTATTAAATGCAATATAATGGACCTTTAGATAAAAGTTGTTCCATTTAGGACAAAGCAGGAGTGTTGAGTGATGGTGGATTTATGATTCAGAAAACTTTCCATAACATCAAGCAAAAACTACAGGAAAAAGGAAAATATAAAGATATGGCACATCAACCAAATATAGCACTGAGGGCACACAGCAACCATTCAGTGCTGAGTAGAAAAAACCCCACATAAAATCCCTTGGAAAGTTGATATATGTTGGCCTTTTCTGCGCTCAAGTGCATGGGGAGAAGTTCCCAGCAGGAGCTTTGGTGGAGAGCACACATAGATGGTGGTGGATGGCAGAACAAGTGTCCTGCTGATGCAGGGAGAGTGAGAGTAGAAAGGGCAGAAGCCTATGTAGCAGCCAGACAGAGTTCACAAGCTTGCTCCATCCCTGATCAGACTCAGTGGGGGATAATCCTGTAGCTGTGCTCAGCACACAGGCCAGACACCAAAGGCTGGATTCACCTCTCCTTCGTTCAGCATTAAGTTGAGCTCCAGATCCCACTCTACATATTCTTCATAATTTCTACGGGGGGCTCTGGTGATTCTTTTCCTAATTTCAGCACTTCAGATGAAATTTTGCTCAGATGGCTCTGGATCCAGACATTAAATTAATAAGCTGCAATGACTCAGCATCTCTATTACAGCTCTCATTTCTGTGCATAGTTTGTTTCAGCTGCGAGTTCTTTAGAGCAGTATCTGTCTTTGATTACATGACTGCATAGTATCTGGGACTGTGGAGCAGTTAGGCATAAAAATACGAATGAGAAAAGTATTTAATTTATTTAACTTACATTTAACTTGGTTGTGCTGAATGATGGTAGGGAAATATGATCTCCAAATAAATAGTCTGCCATTTACTCACGCTGATTTTTGTTTTTGTCTGGTGTACTGTGGTAGTTTCTCTTTGGTGCAAAAGTCAATGTTGCCGTATGAAAATACCAGTTGCCGTGTTTCTATGTTGTGCAGTGTCTCCAAAAGCCTTGTGAGCACCTTCCTTTTTGTCTAGGAGGGTATTTCATGTATTTGTGTGTGAATCATTCCTAAAACAAAGACACATTCTCACCCTCAGGTTGCGGACCTAGCACATATTTTCTTTAGAAAAGATCAGAGGTATCTGAATAAAAGTTGTTTCGAAATTGCCTTGCTAGTGTGTTCAGCTCTGAAGGAAAATGAACAATGGATTTGTTACTAAAAAGTGCTATAAATTATCTTTGATTTTGCTTATTGCCTTGAGAGTAATTAAAAAGCCATTTAAATGGAAAATAAATAATCTGGAAAACACAAATTGAATTTTCATGCAAGAAGATGGTTCAATAATATAATCATGCAAAGTCCATGGTAGAGAGCTCTGCTCTTTCTCTTTATGGGACTTTTGAGGTAAATTGCCCCCCAAACTCTAATGAACTGCATATATATACACTTTCCCTTAAAAAACTCTATTTAATGATGTGTCAGATATGGCTATCTGGATGCTCTACTTACATAGATGTCTTTTTGGTGCTGCTACTTAAAAAACTGAACACAGATGCAACCAAGGTCAGCTCTAAAGATATGTAAATGATGCCAGAGATAGTACCTTTTCTTTTGGGTAAGAGGCCCATATCTCATTATCATTAATTTTTTAGCCCTCTGCTCTGCTATACAAAAACAGTGGTGGTTATTCACAGCGGAACCAACAGGTCCCTCCCACACAAAACAGGCTGAGGCAGGTAATACCAACTTCTGCAGAAAACACAGAAAACATTATTGCTAATAAGCCTCTTTGCCTCACTCAATTAATTGTTTGGCTAAGAAGAAAAAAAGTGTCATGAGGAGAACAAGCAGAAATTTGGGTCGGAGTATCCTTTGCTTGGAGGTTAGCATAGCACTGGGCTGAGGTCAAATCCCTCAATATCAGCTAATTGGGAGATTTTACAATGAATCAGAAACTTGTGGTTCCTTCCTACCCTAAACTTGCCTGCAGGGGAGGAAGCAGTGTAGGGTGA
Source organism: Serilophus lunatus (assembly GCA_013399895.1). Taxonomy (NCBI): domain Eukaryota; kingdom Metazoa; phylum Chordata; class Aves; order Passeriformes; family Eurylaimidae; genus Serilophus; species Serilophus lunatus. The sequence goes on from VXBA01004271.1 coordinate 1,263,685, forward strand.
ATGGAGGATTTGCACTTTTACCAGCCAAGTCATTTGGATTTTCCTTCATTTCCTTGTCTGTAGTGGTGACTCTGAGAGTCATTTGGATCTATTTGTAAAAAGTTTTATCAAGTGTACAAGCCTGTGCCATGGACACCAGTGGGTTGCTCCACATCTGCGAGAAGTTCATCCTTAACCAGATTGCTGGAAGAGATGCTCATAAAAGGTGTAAGAGCTGGAGAACTGAGCTGATGAGCTGGAGGGAATTGAAACAGCTCCTGGCTGACAAAGTTTTACAAGCATTTGCTAACACCCACAAAGTATGTGTGTTGTTGGGGCAAGGACAGTGATGTCACCCCTAAGGGGCTCTGCCTGGGACCAGTGGATTACATGGCATCAGTAGATGTCTGCGTTATCAACGTAAAGCCAACTCAATTTCTTCCTCCTTTTGAGCTGTATGTTGGTCCATGGTAGTATCATTCCTGTGACAGTGACATTGAAAGAAAAGCCACAGATAGCTGAGTGTAAACAAGTGAAATTTGGGACAGTGTCACTCTCTGTCCCCACTAAGGCGTTATGTGGACTCAGCATTACCGAGGCAGCAACAATATGTGGGGGACAAGAAAGCAACTATTTTAAATATATCAGATTGTTTATCTTCCTTTAGAAGAATTAATTTCATAGACATGTATTCAAAACAGAATAAGAAATGTTTAAAGTGTTTGAGTTTAAGGACTGCAGTGTCACAAGTATGCCCCTCACAGTACTGAGAGAGAAGCTGAGCAGTCTCATTGCCTCACAATCTGCATGAGAGCTAGGGATGACCACTCCAGGAAGAAAGAGAGATCCTCTCACTAAATAGACTAAAGAACAAAGGAAGTAAAACAGCAAATGTTTTGCACCAGTCAAAAAAGGAGACATTTCTGCCGAGATGACGGGTACTAAATATATCCTAGTGCTTGAGGCATCAGCAGGGCTCTGGCAGAGGCCCTTGGATAAACATTGTTTGGTGTTGTGACCATGTAGTTTTGCTCTGGAACCTTTTTGGCCTCCTTTCAGAACCAAAGGTCTTTCATAAGAAAATAAGAGCTTGTGGAGAGCTATACTCTATAGCAGAGCATGTCCCTGTATGGATTATGCTAATACAACAGAAGCCATGGGAACATTCTGGAAGTGGCTAGCAGCTTCCAGGGATGGAAAAATACAGCCCCTCCCCCAGGACAAGAACAAAGGCGAACAGCGAGGCATGGGAACAACCCAGCAGCCAACCAGACAGCAGTCCTATGTCTAGATAGAACCAATGAGAGCAAAGGCTTTTTTTAAACTGACCTATGAGGGGTTTGGGCACCAGGGTTTGAACAGGGTATAAAAACCCTTACCATGAATAAACGGCAAGAGACTCTGCCTTCAGAACTTGGATACAACCACATGATTACATCTCCCCTTATTCTCCAACACAAATAATTTGGTTTACTGTTGGCTGGACCTGGCATCCCTGGGTCCCCAGCATCTTTGGAAACAACAGTATCATAGCTCTAGCAAAGCCTAGTCATTGGCCAGTAAGGCCAGAGAGGGCAACTTCAGCCTTAGTCCCTCCTTCACAAAATGTTTGATCTTTGTTCATGAGAAGGCACTGTTAAATGAACCTGTCCATAAATTATTTCTTACCTTTAGTGAACAGAGTTGACTTTCAGTTCAAAAGTATACATTTCTAATAAAAAATAAAGCTAGTAGGGAAATGTGCTTCCCGCACACTCTTTGGAAGTTTTGATGAAAGTACTAGGGAGGAAAATGCAGAGTTGAAGACTGTTATGAAGTGTTGTGACTTAAAAAAAAAAAAAAGACCACAAGCAAGTAAAATGCTGTCCCAGTTACAGACAAAACATAGATTGTTATTACCAGGGCAGAAAAATGATGCTGTATAAAAAAATAGACATTGTTAACACAGGGTGGCTGACGCAGCATGTTCCCCAGCTCTTTTCACCAGTGAAGAGCATGCTCTTGGGTGATCTGCTAACAGGCACTCGGATGGCTAATTTTCAGATATTACAAAAAATACGCAATAAAAGTATCCATGGTTAAGGGATGGAAATACCTAAAAGAAGGATAGTGAGTGTTTTCTCTTAGCTTCCCAGGAACACTAATGTCAAAGATGTTAATCTGGCAAAAATGCTAGACTGTCAAGTAAAGGAACTGATTTTGGTATCATTGGGAATAACCTTTTTTTTTTGGGGTGGGGGGATGGGAGGGAATAGGCAACAGGGAAAAGAAGGTAAGTTTAATTTGTTCAAAAGAAAAGCCGTTAGTCCTCAAGATAGAGATGGTAACTTTTGTAGTAGTCAGGATATTTCTGAACTAGTAATGCTTGACTTCACAGTTTGGTTGGCAAGGATTTAATATGTGACATAATATTATTATGGATATATCAACACTCATCCTATGTTCCTCTGTGACTGTTAAGTGAAGAAGGCATCAAAATAATACATGTTATAAAAATAGCATGGAGTCTGTCTCCAATGTGTGTTACTGAACAAAGCTTCACTAGTAAAGCATGTATTATCCCCTACTGATATTTGGTTCCCACAGATAAAGACACAGTTATGGTACTTTTTTCTTAATTATACTTTGCACAATGTGTCCACTTGCAAAATGGTGTAGTGTAAGAAGTATTGCTAATACAACACCTGTGTCATTATATATGTTGTCCACACTTAATCAGCTTTGTAAACACAGGGTATCAAGATATTTACAGCTGCAGTGGTGCATTGGAGTTGATCCAAATGCTCCAAAAGCCTGACTAAGCTCTGGGACTCTGAAATAGGTGGATGTGCTTGCCAGCACTAAGTAAGAGACAAAAGATACAGTGATGATTCTCCTCCAGGTGGGTGAGGACAAGAGTGGCTCTGAAGTGGAGTACCTTCACCCTGTGGGATTGCCAGGTCTTGGGGAGGGTCATTTCCTAGGATCTTGTGGCTGGAAAGTAGACTTGCCCTGCAAGGAGGGAGACACATGGAGGCACAAAGGAAGCGAAAGAGACACTGTATGCGAGTACGGGAAGGAAAGAAGCAGTTAAAAATCTTGTAAGGCCCAAAAAAGTGCCTAATTATTAATACAATTAATATGTGGGACAAGGAGGAGCTGGAGCTCCATATCTAGTCAGGAAGTTATGACATCAAAGGAATAACTAAAAGATAGTGAGACAACTGAACCCACATGAATGGATAGTTATGGTGGATGACTATAGGTTGTTTCATAAAGACAGGGAAAAAGAGGAGAAGGAGTCATGTTGTATGTTAAGGAGAACCTTCAATGTATAGGAGTCAACCACAGCAATTGCAGAAGTCCCATCAAACACCTGTGTATCAAGACCAGAGGAGGCATTTCCAAACGGAATCTTACAGTAGGCATATGCTATCAACCTCCAAACCAAGTCAATAAAGCAAATAAAGCAATATTTGGGTCACTTAAGTAAGCTTCAAGTCAACAGAGCCTGGTTCTTATGAGTGACTTCAGCAACCCAGATATTTGTTAGTAGCAACTCAGATGTCAACCAACAAATTTCTGGAATGTCTAGAGGGTTGCTTCCTCATGAAACACTCCTGGACTTGCTTCTCATAAGCCAAGAAAACCTACTTTGTAGTATGTCAGTTAGTGATAGCCTTGGCTGCAGTGGTCACAGTATTGTAAAGCTGAGGATCCCAGTGAGTATTCTGAATGTAAACACTAAGACATGCGGTTTGGATTTTGGAAGAACAAATTTTAGAATGGATCAGTCAGAGCTCAGTTGGGAGAGATTCCTTGGGAAGCTTCCATGGAGAATAAAGGAGCTAGCAAATGCTGGGAGTTTTTTGCCCTCCTGGATGCAAAAAACCAGTTCATCCTCTTTAAAGGTAAAGGAAATAGGTGGAGCAAGAGACTCCCTTGGCTTGACTGTAAGTTTCTGAGCCTGCTCAAAACCAAAAGAGAAGAATATCAGACATGAAAGGAGGACAAATTACCATTCATAACTACAAGGGTCTTTTCAAGGTGTGCAGAGAGGCAGTAGGAAAAACAAAAACTCATCTCGAGTTGAAATTAGTCAGAGATGTCAAAAATACAAGAAAAGGTCCTTCAGCTACACAGCCAACATCAGAAACAGAAGGAAAATAGTGGTCTGCTGTTAAACAGGAGAGGTAAATTAGTCACAAAGAATGCTGAAGTCAGAGGTTCTCAACACATTCTTCACCTCTGTCTTTACCATCACTGCTTGTCTGGAGGACCTTGGGAACAAAAATCCAGGTTGACACAATCACAGACCCAACATCTGTGAAGGAAGACTTGGGATGTGACCTACTACAGGAGCTTAGCCCTCATGAATCAACGGACCCTGACAATATCCACCCAAGGGTGTTGACGGAGCTGGCTACATCATTGTGAGGCCACACTCCATAATCTTTGAGAAGTTGTGGAGATCAAGAGACAACCAAGAAGACTGGAAGAGGGCTAATGTCACCCCTATCTACAAGAAAGGCTTAAAGAAGAATCCAGGAAGTTACAGGCCCATCAGTCTTACTTCAGTTTCTGGGAAAGTTATGGAATGAATCTTCTTGGGGGCTATGACAAGTCAGATGACACACCCAGCAAAGATTCACCAAGTGGAATCATACCTGACAAACCTGACTGCCTTTTAATACAAAATAGCCTGCTAGATATCTACTACTGTTTTGCTTGTAGGCCTCTGGTGAGATGAACATATGAAAAAAATTTCTTTGAGTCATAGCCATTGTACATGAGCTGTTGGATTTTCCATTAGAACAGCATCACGCTGAATGAATTTTATTCAGATCGGACACCAAGGATTCAAATAGAAAAAGAGTTAAAAATAGGCTTGTAAAATCCACTTCGAGGCATTTTCTTCTTCTGTCTGGTCTCTAAAGGAGATAATGTTTGTGCAACCACATTGCCTGTGTGTAACTCTCTTTTTGTCTGTATTTAAGACCTGAGCACATTCACACATCCCAAAAAATTTTGAGTCAACAAAATATATTTCATCAACGCCAGTGGCTAGGAGTAGAAGGCTCTTTGCCAGTGGAGGAGACAGGTTGTGGTGTAACAGAGGTGAAGGTTGCAGTCAAACCTTACGAAGTCAGGCTCTACCATGCCAGAGTGAATACACAGAAGATGAAGCTGTGAAACTCCACACAAAGCCAACACTTGATCAGAGCTTGAACCTCACCAGTTGTAAATCAGTCAGAGGACAAAAGTCTGTAGAAAACAGATTTTCATAAAATTATCTGAATTATAAGTCTGGGTAACTGGACATTGGCTACATCTTAGTTTTTATTCAGTTCAAGATTTTATCCAAGAAATTTGTTTCCAGAGATTAGACACTATCACAAACTATAATAAGCTGTGGTTTTTTAGGTCACATAGGAACATGTGTGAGATCTTGGTTGCAGCAAGATCATGACTTTTGTGTTTGTAACAGGAGGAACCAAACTTCTGGGAATCCAGGCTGACTTCACAGAGCTGTTTTCAGTTTTGGATTTGAACTAAAATTCTGGTTTGCAGTACTAGAGGGCAAAATTCCCTTCTGGATTTTCTAATAAAGGCGGTAAAAATTATATTTCCATATTGTTAGAAAGAAGCTGAAAAACCTGAGGAGCTAGGGAAGAGCTGAAGGATCACTTCATCACTCTCATCCTTGCCTCAAGCAACAGTCAGTTTTCTATATACAGTGCATGCAAGGTGGAGGAGGACACAGGACAGGATTGAAACTTAGCACACGCATAGCTGACAAGAAAATCTGTGAATGAAATGTAGTACATGGAGTAAAGGGCTAACAGCAGGTATGTTTGCCTTGGATTCCTCTACACTTCCCTCCAGTCAGAAGTTTGAATTCATTGGAAGAGGGGAAACTAGAAATTGCTACATCCACACCTATTTCTGCTTTTAACCCTCCCATCAAGCCAGGAGAGAGTGCTGAGGGTAGCCTCAATATACAACTGTGCACTTGCACAACTGAAATTGCACTTGTTGCCTTTCCTTAAGTAAGGCTTGGCTTTCAGATGTTTAAATATATGTGACCCTGGTCATGATTGAACAAGCCGAGGCTAAATCAGGTAACCGTGTTGCATTTTGCATTTTTTTTTCCTAAGACTCTTTTTTGAGAGGTTGTCTTACACTGTGCTTTGTCCACTCATTATACAAGGTCTCAAATCACACTCTTCTTTGCACTGCTAGGTTGTAAGTTATGCATTTTCCTCTTCTTCACCACACTCCAAATATTTTTCCAGCAGTCACGACAAAGTTAAGCTTTTTGACAATACCCAGTCACACCATGTTAATGGGCTCTGAAGTTCTACCACCCACAGACATTGTACCACCCACAAATGTGTTGCTGTAACCTCATCTTCTTCCCTTTATTTTCCTTCTCTCTTTCAGTACACAGTAAGACTGTGAGGCCTGCATGAGCAAGGCTCCCTGCTAGACCTTCTGCCCTGCAGTCCTGCCCCCTTGCTTGTCTTCACTGGGAGGTCTGTGGGAAAGGACTGTGCCACTTTCTAGGTGAAGCAAGGTACACAGAGCATGTGTGGGACCCAAGTCATGTTTATCTGGGTCCCAACCTAAATTTCAGGAGGAACCTGCTAGCTATGTTCATTTCTACCTGGCAACTTGGAAGTGCGCCTATCTTCATTGCATAAAGATAGTCCAAAATGTTTCCTAGAGCATATTTTAAGACACTGCAGTAAATTCAGTGTCAAATTAAAGTATCTAACAGTTTCACTGGTCTCACAATTCAAATTACGTTTGCTCTGGTAAGTAACACGTCATTACTCACAGCTTTAAATGCTTCCATATGAAAAATATGCAGACAAAACAGAGTAAATTCCTAAGAAAAAACCACAAGAAGTGGAGTGAATGGGGTGTGTAGAAAACTTGAGAGCACAAAATATCTGCTAACATTACATGGTGAAACAATGACCAAGACAAACCCTGGTAATTGCCCACAACAATCTGAGAGTGTAAACAGGCAAGGGAGGGGGAGGGGAGAAATTATTTAGCCTGGCAGTCAACAGTGATTTGGGCTCCTGGTGCCACAAAAAAAACCCCAAAAGAAACCAAAAACAAAAAACAACTGCCAGAGTCCCAACAGTGTGTACATGCTCAGTCGTGCAGAAATTGCCTCTCTGGGTCAACCACTCGAAGGAGAGATCTCCTGTTGTGCAAGGACAGCTGCTGCACCAGCACAAGGGAGATACAGGAGCCACAGGCACTGAGGCCCTGCACAGCGTATTTGCCACTCAGACAGGACTGAGAAAGTAGAGCCCATTGTTCCAGGAGTCTTTAGACGTTGCTTTACTCGGTCACCTCATTTCCATAAAGCTCCCTGGTCTCCCAATAGGCCAAATTGATTTAATGAATACAGTTTTGTGTGTTTTAGAATTCGTTAGTCCCCATGTCCCACCCTCTCAGTTTTGTACTAGGTAATCTCCATCCCTGGGCAGAAAGATCCTGCTGGAACCCTAATTAAAAACTGTGGGCACAAAATAAAAACATTTTCCTTTGCTCCTCTCAGTGCCAGCCACATACTTTTGCGTGCTTTCCTGTTTCAGCTGAAAGTGAACAGGCAGGAAGGAGACATCACAGCCTGGAGCTCTGGAATAGGCAATAGCATGACTTGTGAGAATGGGAGAGGAGACTCCTTTGCATCTAGAAAACCTGAACCCATGGAAATATAAAATTCAGAGTGGAAAATGTAAGAGAGAGTGAAGGAGTTCTTCCTTCTTCACTCTCCCATTCCCAGGTTCTACATTTCTCCAAATTATCACTGTAGCTGAAATCCTTGGTGCGGAAAAATTACTAAGCTTCCCTTCAGAAGCTCCTTGTTGCACTTGCTAGGTAGTCACCTAGATATTTTTCAAAAGCTTGAGTCATCCTTCATTTTGTAGTCTCTTGATAGTCCAGGGAAGTGTGAGGAACCACAGAGATGAGGCACAAAAAATTGTATAGTTCTTCTAAGAACTTTTGTTTCACGTTAAAGCTGAGGGTCTGCATGCCTATATGCAGTAATCTTGATTTTTGTATGTCATAGCAAAGTTGTGGAATCATAAAAGTATTAGAGCTAGAGGATATCATCAAATATTTCCCAGTTTTCACCATCTTATTTCCATGACAGGGCAGTTCAGCCAATAGAGCTTCTAAGTGTTTTATGTACCCCAAAGACAGGAATTTCTCTTCACCTGAGGGAATCTTCTCAGATGGTGCCTTTAAGAACACTTTTGCACCATTAAGCTTCTGGATTTTTTTTCTCTTCTTTACCATCTTATCCCTGAATTGGCACCAGGCTAGTAATTCTTTTATCTCGGTTCAAGTTTGGAACAACTATCATAATTCATGTTTACCGGTATGGTGATCCAGAAGACATCTTGTCAATCTCAATGATGCCATTTGGTGGGTACAACCTTTGTTCATCAGACTTAAGAACTCACTCCTATACAAATTATTTCCAGGTGCTCCCTCAAAGTCAGCAAGACTAATATTTAGTTCCTTCTAATAAGTCACTTGGTATAGTTCATTAATCATTGCTCCTACCCTCTCAATGCATTTGTTGAATATACCAATATGGTTTTTAAGTACTGGAAATAAGATGGATCATGAATTAAGGCTGTGTCTAAAACCACTTTTATTTTGCTATTCATTAAAAAATCTACTAGTAGTTTTCAGTTCAAGAAAACTTTGCAGAATTCACTACCACTGTAAATGCACGCACAAATAAATAATTGTATTCAAAAGAATATTTGCTCCTGAACAGGAGGTCATATTTTCACAAAAGATTTATCTAACTAGTATGTGTTTTTTTGTCTATTTCATCTGCTTTAGGAATACACTAAATATTCTTCTGTAAGCTTATTAACCTTGCTGTTTCAACAGAGGCCATATGTAAAACCTATTTTTCTAAGCAAGTGATGTAATAACTTCAAGCGAAGCATAAATTCACAAAAATCATAATATTAAAATGAAAGAAAGGCCATTAGTGATTTACACACAAAGGTCACTTTATTAGTCTTATTAACTTGATTTTTAGATCTCCTATGTAAAAATATATTTAGTCTGGGTGATTTCACTTCTGGACACATACAGAAAAAATTCTGTCCTTTCTCTACTCAGGAATGTTTCGTCTCAGTTGGTAACAGCAAATATGTATTCATAATTGAGTACTGCAAGCTTCTGCTAAAATGTTTCCCTAGAGTTCCGTGTTTGACATTAATGTCTCCCTGGATTCTTCTTTCACACATATAGTGTGACATTGAACCCATTTGTTTAAAGCATCCTCAGGCAGATGATTAGCATCACCCATTAGCTTACTTTTTCTTTCCTCCAATGAGTTACTTTTTATACTGATGAGTCAGAGGTGGGTTTATTAGAAAGGATGAGGGGATCCTAGGCTTCATGAGAGGAAAGACCTGCTTATCCAACCTGATTTCCTTCTATGACAAGGTAACTAACCTAGTTCATCAAGGGAAACCAGTTGATGTAATCTTTTTGGATTTCAGTAAAGTTTTTGATACTGTCTCTCACTGTACCCTTCTGGACAAAATGTCCCGCACACAGCTGGATAAATACATCATGCAGTGGGTCTCAGGTTGAACGCAGAGGGTAATAGCAAATGGGGCAACATCGCTATTGGTGACCTGTCACTAATGGGGTTTCACAGGGCTCCATCTTATGCCTTGTGCTCTTCAACATCTTCATAGATGACTGGGATGCATGAAATCAAGTTTGCAGATGACATAATACTGGGAGGAGCTGTTGACTCCCTCAAAGACAGGGAGGCCCTGCAGAGAGACCTTGACAAATTAAAGGACTGAGCAATCACCAACCATATGAGGTTCAACAATGGAAAGTGCTGGATTCTGCACTTGGGGTGGGATAACCCTGGATATTTGTACAGACTAGAGAATGAGATGCTAGACAACAGTGCCACAGAAAGGGAGCTGGGGGTCCCAGTTGATGGAAAATTGAATATCATTCAGCAGTGCCTTGGCAGCCAGAAGGGCCAACCATTTCCTGGAGGCATCAGGCAAAGCGTCATCAGTCAGTCGAGCGAGGTGATTGTCCCACTCTGCTCTGCGCTGGTGTGGCCTCACCTTGTGTGCAGTTTTGGTTACCACAGTATAGAAAAGATATTAAGCTGATAGAGAGTGTCCAAACAAGGGCAACAAAGATGGTGAAGGCCTTGATGGGAAGCTGTATGAGGAGTGTCTGGGGTCATTTTCTCTGTTCAGCCTGGGGAAGAGGAGACTGAGGGGAGACCTCATGGCAGTGAGAAGAAGAGGAAGGGCAGACACTGATCTCTTCTCTGTGGTGAGCAGTGACAGAGCCCCAGGCAATGGTCTGAAGTTGTGTGAAGGGATGCTTAGACAAGAGGTTGTGGGGAAAGAGATCCTTCTCAAATGCTTGCTTGTGGTCAGTTACAACTGCCCCATAGCTCTCCTCTCTAGTTCCACATCACACTCCATCTAAGGTCCTAGCAGTTCTCCACTCTGTCTTTTGGTGGAACACATTGATAACTTACATCCAAATACTTTCACACTGGTCCTGGCTGTACCAGAGAGCCAAATCTGGGTTACTGACACTTTGTTGCTTTTACTGTCACTCATGCTGTGTCTGCACCTGCTTTTGATGTATTGTAGACTAACTTCAATGAAAACAGGCATTAGTTTAGACCTTTGTACTGTAGCACAGCTTCCTTCATTCAGCTGTGTTCCTTCAATCACCCTGCCATTGCTGTCTGGGAAATGTTCTGTGGCATGAATCTTCTCCTTGGTGCATGTTGATATCAATATGCCAGCTCTGGTGCACAAGTAAAACAACAACAGAAAGAAAAGTAAGATAAATGAGGTCATGATTAATAAATCTCAGCATCAGACATAAAAGCTGCAATCTTAATTTAGGGTCAAAGATCTTAAAGGACAAAGTTGCTGTGGCAGCATATACTTGTGCATGTACTGTGTATAAAATAGAATTATAGGATCATTTAAATTGGATAAGACCTTTAAGATCATTGAGTCCAACTGTAAAGCTTCTACTGCCAAGTCCACCACTAAAACATGTCCCTAAGCACATCTACATCTTTTAAATACATTCAGGGATGGTGACTCAACCATTTCTCTGGGCAGCTTGTTCATATTCAGAGTATTGCATCCTGCACCTAAGGAGATGTTCTTCTGTACCACAGATTACAGGGTAATTAAAATGACTGTGGGAAGGAGGAAAAAAGCAGAGGCCTGGAACACAGAGATTTTTTTTTCAATCCTTGTCACTGCGCGTACAACAGAAGTGTATGCAGTGCTCTGACCTCAACGAGAACTATTGGGCAGCAAAGACAAAGTGCTACAAAAGTTAAATATGTTTCTGAGACATGGTCACTAAATCCCACTTCCTCCCTCTGCCTCACAGTAACCAGTCATCTGCAACGGTGAGGTGGAATTGCTAAAGAGGGTTTCTGTACAGGAAAGTCTGTACATAGATTAGACTGATGCTTAGAGGGTGACTCCTTTCTCTATCTATGCACCAACAGACAAGAGACAACACTGTGCTAAATGCCTTGCAGGAGCAGCTCACACAGGTCTGGTAACATTGACTAATCCTGAATTATGATGCAGCTATTAGCCTCTATAGAGAAGATAGCTGGCCATATAACCATATTCCCTGGCTCCTATTCCTGTCAGTGCTGTGGTTTTCCTGTGGAAACATCCCACAGTGTCCCCTGTCCCCTCTAGAACATACTGTACCATTGGATTGACACGCTTTAATTCGTCTGAACATACTAATTGTAGGTATCAAAGTAGAACAATATTGAGTCAGTAGAGGCTACACTGGAAACAATGTAATTTGTCAATGAAAGGCAACATTTATCTAATTTGACATGGACAATTTCAAATTTTGATCTAAAATATTTTTTCTCATTTCATGTATGCTGATTTTCTTCTTAAAAATCATGTGCAGATCATTTAAAGCCACCACTAACTTGCATTAGTATTCCATTCAAAAAGTTATTCCATTCAAAGATGTTATTCCATGGTTACTATAGATATCTTACAAGCCTCTTACAGGGAGGACACATTCTCTTAGTTAGCACTGTGCTGATTATTAACACACATTCACCGGGAAAAAGGTAATTAGCAAATAATTATTGGGAAACAGGAGTAATCAAAAATTTCTCCACTGGGGTCACAGACTAGAGACAGAAAATGCAAGAAAGAGCATCTTTTAGAAGCTTAAAGAAAAATAGTTAATTCACATAAAAATTAATTCACAGCAAACTGAGGCTGCAAATATTTGAGGGATGCTGCAGCTCCAGCAGTAACCTCTTCACTCATAATGACAGCTGCATCCAGGAAGGTTATGATTAGTCGGTTTGCACTCTGTGCCTTAATAGCAGCAATCAGTTGACAAGGAAGAAAGCAGGCAAGACCATAAGTAACTGCTGCTGTTTCCACACAATGGTAAGCACTGAGAGACATCAGGACTGGCATGTACTACTCACTAAAACTGGAGAGAAAGGACAAGAACTCAATCACAAAATGGCTGGCTCTTTTGGAAAGACCATGCCAGTTTTAATTCTTCATGGCTGAAAAGCCGGACTTTCAATGTGACGATATCTTACTAAGCAAGTATATATTCATTCATCTTCGGGGCAGCATAAATAAGGAACTCTTGTTTCCAAAACAGCCCCTTGTCACATGCAGAACAGCTGATGGAACAAAGAGCCACATTTGTACATGCTCAGAGTGACATCCATGGATACGCATTGCTGCCAGAGCCTGGTGCTGCTGGAGAGGTCTCACTCTGTGTCCACAGAAATCATCCTCTTTCCACACTCCGTGGTGCATCCGGCCTCAACATTAGTATTTTGGTTCAGAAGATGCAAATGGAAAGGAAATATATTGCATGTGAAGTTGATGGATTGCTTTATACTTTGCTCAACTTATTTTTTTCAGCTATGAAGGTGCAAGTTCTCTTACTTTACCATTTACTATTCTACTTGCACCCACACCAGATATAATTTCTAATGCCAAATCAACCCGCTCTCCCTTGGGGTGTTAGCAAGATTTTGGGATGGTTTTCTCTTTATGAAACAGAGAAGTTAACTCTGTGTTGGGACAGCTGGGACATAGCTGTCAGTTCCTTTTCATTACCAGCAGCACCCAGCTGGATGTCTGGAATTCACAGACACTAGAGGAGACTCATGTTTGCTTGAATTTTAAAAACAGGTTGCTTGCTGCGAATAAATACCCGGCAACAGTTGGTCAACTTTGCCTTTTGAAACTAAAAGCAATCCCAGCGGCCACTAAAAGTGAAATCAAACTGCTCCTTGTTCATCAGTTCAGAGTCTGATTAGTGCTCAAAAGTTTTGCTTTTCCTGCAAAATAATCTGTACATGAAGTATTTTTAAAAAGACAAACATCCATAACAAAATCAAAGTTAAGGAGAAACCCCAAATTCTCATTTCTTGAAATCGATGCCCATTGCCACTAATTCCTTGTGAGGTAAATAATGATGTAGTTTTAGTAACTTCAGAATTTGTAGGAATTTTGAATGAGAATCTATTTCTGGGCATTTTAAAATTGAGATCATAGATGATGTTCTGTTTGCCATATGTCAAATGAGCAACTTTCACTTAATTCATAGTCCAGAGATTTGGATTCATGCACTGGCCCTGCTTCTTGGAACTAGAAAATTTGCTGAATTTCTTCTAGTGCCAGCTTGCACTTGACGAGAGTTTAAAGTATTTCTCTCCCTCATCTGATTAGCTAATGACGTGGAGGAGTCCTTTACTTACTTGCTTCTCAAGTTGAGTGTCCAGTGATAAACTAACCTTGTCATGTGTCACAGATTAAGGCAGTTCTGTTCTGGGATTTCAGGCTGCCCTTAGCATAGAGCTCTACTTCTCTTCATTTTGGCTTTGCTTTGATATGTACCTTTTTCTCTATTGCCTACACAGGAACAGTGTGCCAGGAATCTTAGTGGAGACCTCAGATATCTTCCTTCTTCCTTTACTTTCGGTTACTTCATTTTTTCGATTTTTGGTTGAGGTTTGTTTTTTTGGGGGGGGTGTTTTTTTTTTTTCTAATTGTTTGTTTGTTGCTTAGACCACCAAAAATAACTTGGGCTAGCTAGGTCATCAGTTTACTGTCATTTATTAGAAGTTCAAGCTATTTTCCACCTAACTGAATTTATGAACATCCGAGATTTTGAGTCTGGCCTACATCTGGTACATAATGCACTCTTCATAACAACTGAGAAATCTCTGTGTGTTGTTCCTATGCAAAGGCTAATATGCTGAACTGCCAATCATCTAAAGTACAACCAAACTCTGAGCTTAAATAGCTAACTCTAAGCATCTGGGAGGGGGGGATGGAGGGATGGGGGGAAGGGGAGTGGGAAGTGTCTTTTGTTAAAGTTTATTTACGTACAAGCCAAACTGACCAACAAACCCACAAAACAACTTTTGTTAAACCCTTAAATGAGAGTCTCATGATAAAATAGCTAAGAATATGAAAACAAGGGCTGTAGTGAATATTAATGGCATGCCGTTCTCACAACTCAGACTGTCTATGGCAAACTGCAGACTCATTCCAACCAATCTGTGTTAAATATGATTTATACCAATGGTGTGCAATTGCCTTCATTGTAACTGTTTTTAAAGCCCAGCATAAAGTTTTCACCTGACATCCTTCATGCTTGTGCCAGCTGACCTGGGAAAGTCATTTGGACCTGCCCAGTTTTAGAGAATCAGCATCCAGGTTGAAACCAGGCAGTAGCTACAGATTTTGCTGGTGGTTTCAAAGCATTTACTCTTGGAAACAAAGTCTTAGCAAGTTGATATACTGGCGTTACTAACCCTAACCCTAATTTTTAGGGCAAGAAACACCAAGTAAAGGCAATTGCAAAGTTTAGGCAGGTTTTAGGCCCAGCCTGCAGTGCACACTCTAGCCTTATTGTTGGGAGGTTTTTTTCTGAAGTTTTTATGTTGAATACTGAAAACATGTCCATCCAGCTATATTAAATAAGACTATTAAGAAAAGTAATCTCACTTCACTTTCCTCCACAAGGCCTTCCAGGATTCTCTATGAAGCAAAACTGCTCTTCTGTCACACCAAACTTCTTGCATTTCAGGTGTTATTTAGAGACATGCTTAGCCTGCAGAAGGGCTTCTTTTCTTTTTCTATATCAGGGTCATGGTATATTAAAAACTCAAGCAGACTGATTGTTATGTGAATGTGTTGTGGTGTTTTTCTCTCTTAAGTGAGGCTTGGCCTCCTGGTGTGTGCACATACATCTATTCACAAGTCCAGAAGAGACAAACTTGTGGCTCAAAAGTACCAGCCCTCCACCCACCACCCCAGAACATAGCTATAGGTTATTGAAGTTCAATGGCAAAAAAGTAGCAGCATGGGAGGACTGTCACCTTTAATTAAATTTGGTTCTGAGCACAGCAGAAAATCCAGTTTACTGGCTCACGCTTGAAAAACAAAGGTCCTTTATATGAATATGCAGACTGGCTACTTTGTTTTGGAGCCTTGACTAACTTTGGCAGGAAAAGTTGTAGCTTCTATTTGACTCTAGAACATGATCCTGTAGTTTTCAATATTCGAAAAATATATCAACAGGCAGATGTGATTTGGACATAGTCTGGACCTAAAATGGCATTTCTGCTGAATAAGGGATACTTCACAGCAAGGTGTTTATCTCTTCTTTTGGTTCTATATTCATTCTACTCCAGCTGTGAGAACAGAAATTGTCAGTACAGAATTAGAGTAGCACAGACAAGCATATACCATATAAGACATAAAGTTTTCTGGGACAAAGAAATTTTCACAGAAATTTGAATCAAAAAATGGTTGAGACTAGAGGGAATGTCTCAAGGTCATCTAGTCTTTATGGAAGTCATCTCCTCCAAAGTCAGAGTGCATTTCTACCAGTTCAGTTCTTGCACCATGAACCACCTGGATTTTTTTTGTGTGGCACTCAACAAAAGAGACCAGCTCCCTGTATAACTGAATTACAGTCTCACTGATGGTTTTAACTGCTCTAATTAATATTTTCTTATTTTTGTTTGTTTCGCTTTGTTTTGTTTTAATACATTTAAGTTATAATTGTGTGGTGTGGTGGTTTAATCCACCTTTTAGCATTCAGGGGGCAGGTTCAATAAAGGTGATGGAAAACTGAATAGAATGTTCAGCAGGTGAACAATTTATTCCAGGGGAATTAAATTGGAGGAAGGAATAACCCACAGGAGACCCCAGAATTACACTGAGGGACCCCCAACATGCAAGAAAAAATAAAAACACAAAAAGGGAAAAAAAAAAAAAACAAAAAAAAAAAGAAAGGGAGCTGTTCCTTTCAGCCAGATGACTAATTGAAAGAAACAGGGAGGAAGGGTAGGAAAAGGTGTCTCTCCCTTCTCTCTCTCTGGAAGCACTTCTGGCCCTTCAGCCTCTCTGAAAAACACAAACAGAGGTGAAAACTATTCCCTCCCTCCCCTTTCTGAAGGATACTTGCTAGCCAGCTGGAAATGGCTCCC
>VXBA01004271.1:1280841-1326331 GCA_013399895.1 Serilophus lunatus
GGGCACGGAGCCACTGCCTGGCCCCGGCCCCGAGGGCACCGGCAGAGCAGCTGGAGGAAGGGCCCCCCCTCCCTCCAGTCCCAGGTGGGGACAACCCCCCTTCCCGAAACGGCTTTTGAGGAAAATTGAATTTTAATTCACATAAGTGGGGTTACTTACATTCTTCCCCCTCCCAAAATCCAAGAACACCCCCAAGGCCCATGCCCCCTTTGACCCCCCCCCAATCCCAGCCCCCTCAAACCAGTACATCTGGCAAGCTGGTTGAGATGCCGTGTCTTATGGCCGCATGAAAGAAGCCCAAAGACTTGTCTTCCACCACTGAGTCCACCCCACAAAAAATTTCTCTTGTTGGAGTAGTCCAAACCAGAGTTAGCAGTGAGATAGCAATGGGATAGAGCAAGTGATCAGGTCTTAGTCTCGTATGTCCTCCCCCCTTCCCCTTTACTTTGCACTATAAACATGCTCTTAAGTAGTCACTGAATTCCTTCATTTTTGTGGACTACATATGGGATATGAACAGGAAAAGGTTGCTTTAAACTGCCTTGATAGTTCCCACAGTCCTTAGGACACCCAGTCACATGTCCATTTCTAACATAAAGCATGTCATCATGAAGTGGCTCACTTTAATTCAAGAGCTGCTCCAATAGCTGCAAATACTCCAGCCATACTTTTTGATACATGCACAAGCTTTTATTTGGAATAGGGTCTAGCTTCTCAGAAGCCATTCTGAATTCTATCACTTTGAAGGCATTTTTCAAAAAGGAAATAAATGTAAGAAAGACCTCTTGGGATTTCTTTTTATGTTTTCTTAAATGTTTTATCCATTTTCTTATTTCTCATGTGCTAAGCCTAGCAAGTGGTCTGAAAAGTGCACCTGGCTCCAAATCTGAACTTCAGAACTGACTTTACAGAAGATGAATCATGACCTTGAATTCACACACCATTTCATAAGTACTCCCATTTCTAAAACATCAAATCCATGCAAATTACTTTCTTTGTACCTTCTTTGTATCCAATTATCTACTTACTTGTACAACAAATACCCTGAAAAAAATAGATTCAAGGTGACACCAAATTTATCTTCAGCCTCCAAAAACAGAGACGAGTAGGAGGGACTTGATAAAGAACTGTTCGTACCACCTTCTATATCACTTTTGAAATCAAGAGGATCACTAAATCCTCTACAACACCTGGCACATAGTCTTACCTTTCTCAAAATCCACAAATACGTACATGGAATTTACCTGCAGAGCTGAGAAATGATTAAACTAAAGAGTGTTTTTTACCTATAAGAATTCTGTGCTACTGTGTCATTCAGCAGTAATTCAAAACAAAAGTAGATCTTGTATTTTAGAGTCTTTATCAAAGCATTGCAATGAAAATCTGTATGCTTCTGCCTCAATGTGCTTCTCCTAGTAAATGCCACATAATTCGTCAGCAGATGGTCAACTTGTCTTATGGATTTGTTTCTGTGGTACTATGGCCCTGGAAGGATGTACTATCTGCTGTGACTAGCGGGACACCTGATGGTATTGATGGTGCTTTGGCACAGAAAGGCTTTAGTGAAGTGTTTTTTAAAAAGAAAAAAAAGAGATTTCACTTCTTGTTTGTAACATGAGCAGCAGCTCTGTACTGTGCAGTCAGCTTTCACATATATTTGGAAATAAAAGAATACCTTCTTACAGTAAGTAGTACCGAATGTAGACAACTCTTATGCTAAATTGTGTCTGTCTGAAGAGGAGTGTCATTATGGTGCAGCACAGAAGATTTATGACATAGTAGCTTTTCCCCTGAAATTAACAGCTGTCTTTTGTTTTAATCATTGTGTATATAACAAAAATAAAGTCATAAGACTTTGAGCACTTCTAGTTCTTAAGGGTACTCTGTGTTGCCAAGGAGAAAGCCTAAAGCTTGCATAACAGCAAAAAAGTAAGTAGCCTTAATTTTGCAATCATGTAGTAATTTTTCTATAGATGAAAACTCTGAAAGGAAGCCTCCTTTCATTTCCAGCACAATTCACTCGTTTGTGTGACCTTTTAGCACACAAATGCAAGCAGAAATTGTGAGGTGCTTTTCAGCTAGCAGGCATCCATTTCCTTCTCTGAGGCAGCAATAATTATTGTTGAAATCCATCTTTAAAAACAGGAAGCTTATCATTTTGATTTTCGAGCAACCTCGCCCTTTCTTGTGAACCTGACCCTGGCTACGAATCATCTGCTTTGATTCAAGCACAACTGTTATAAGACTGAAGCGCAGGTATTTCCTATTTTGCTCTAAAGCACATGAGGCTTGTGCTTAGAAACAGCCCTGCTCAGAGTGATTCATCCAGCCCTGAGCCAGAGAACTGTTTAAAGGAGTCTTACACAGGAGACCCTCGTTTATGTCATGCTTTTGTTTATGGTTTTTTTTTTCCTAAGGAACATA
The DNA here is from genome assembly GCA_013399895.1 of Serilophus lunatus. NCBI lineage: Eukaryota > Metazoa > Chordata > Aves > Passeriformes > Eurylaimidae > Serilophus > Serilophus lunatus. The sequence continues at coordinate 1,283,266 of VXBA01004271.1, forward strand.
GGGAATGAAGCAAGATCTCTTGCACTGCGAAAATATTATCTGAGAGCAAAGTAGAAGGAAAGTGCTGAGGATGAATTTACAGGGACCACAACACAGTTGATGTTCTTTGACATATTAGCAACAAGTAAATGCCTCTTCTAGTGGTACTTAGCAAGAGAGCCTCTCCACGAAGGGGTGTAACACTCATTGTTGCCATGATGTTGTCAGATACATTTAATTCCTTCTTGAACGGATCCTTGACAGCGCATACAGGATTGGGTGCATACATGCTTGGTGGTGCTGGCTACTTACTCCTGAGAAGAGGAGTAGTCAGCCAAGACTGCTGCCCATCTACCACCGCCATAGAGCGTAGTCATTGAAACCCCTAACCCCACTCTGCATTTCTGGAGCAGACACATCCTCTGAGATGCTCCAGGCACTGGGCCGCCCTATGGGAGAAAAACCCTTCACTCCTCACTCTGCAGGCAAGCTGGTGCCCCACTGCTGCGCCTCTGGGAGGTGTTATCCTGGGAGACTGCCGTCATCACTTTTGTCTCAGGCTTTTGTCTCTTGCTGGCTGTGAAGTAATCCTGGGGTGATGATGGTAGAGGAAGAGACATTGTTTCACAGTTAAAGCTGCTTTGTTCCCAGGAGAGGTCACTGAACACCTCTCTAAATCAAACCACGGAGTGGGCATTTAAACGGCTAACAAAAGAAGCCAGCAAGAAATACTTTGAAAAGGATAGCAAACCCAGTCAATGTTTACAGTCATCTCCAGTTCCAGTAGAGAACTACTTCTACTACTATCACACTACTTCTTCAGGAGTTTTACTGCTTTCCTCAAGCAGGCCAGAGACAGATAATGGGAAGTGGTCTGGGAACTTGGTTTCTGTGTTGCCTTGTACTGTTTGGATAACCCTAAACCTCTTATTTATCCTGGGATCTTTCCCCTCTGTATCTCCCATCCACAGAATTGTGCTCATCCAGAGAAGCTTTATGCAAGGATCCAAGAGTCCAAGTGCACCAACTCCATGCATTAACTGAGTTACACTGAGGCCAATGCACCTAAAGACAAGGACCTCTGCTTTCCCATTCCAGAACTCTCTGTATGGCATTGTCTGCTCTGTGCATTGTGTCTTTGTGGCATGTCTGCTCTGAACAGGCATCAGCTGGGTTAGCTGCAGAGCCAGAAGCCAGAGTTATGCTGGAAGTAACTGATCTGCCTTGGTCAAAACTGCTGTCAAAATCAGTCAGTTCCTGAAACAGCAAATAAAATATCTTCCAGCAAGCTCCCTTCACTGGCATCACTGCTTCTGTCTCTGGAGAGCAGCTGCCTGCACTGCCTCCAGTTCTCAGCACCTCCTTCCCCTCCTGCTGCCTGTGGCTCCCAACCCTGCCCTTGGCTAGCATTCCCAGGAAAGTCTTCTCAGCATCTCCAGTGAAGGAGCATTTAAGTGTTAACCATCCAGCTTGTTCCTGGTGCCTTCCTGAGCACCTCCACATAGCTGTGCACAGTGTGGGCTTGCTGAGGTCCCCCACAAGCTCCATTGTGGCCAGAAGTGTCTGAGGAGCTGCTGAGGACGTGATGAGGGCTGGCCACAAATACAAATTGTGTCCTGGCTGTGAACTTGACAGTCCAGAAGTGCAAAATATTTCTGCAGTCTAAAGCAGCACTTTTAGTGCTTTTTTATATTCTGGGGTTTCTTTTGCTTTAGACGCACCAGATATCACTGATAATAGACGAGAAAAGGGGAGAAGAGGATTTCTCATTTGCAACACAACACTCTGCTTCCAGCAGAGGAGATTCTGCAAATTCTTTGCAAGCAAGGGAGCAGAAACTCACCACAGAAAATGCATCAGCCTTTACATCCCCAGAATCTGTGTGTTGATGCCCAGCTGGCTGACAGGAACAGGCTCTCTTGAGGTCTGTTTCTGCTTACTGTCACCAGGAGCTTTTGAACATGCACATATCACACCCCAGGAAAACGTGTGTAACTGCATGACACAGGGCAGAATGTGTTTCTGAGGGAAAAGGAAGAAAACAACCCTACAGAGTGGGAAGGAAACATAATAACAAGAAATATGGGTCAAGAGTCTAAACTCTTTCTCCTGAATACTTTCCCAAATTTTAACCTCTCATTATTTGATTATCATAAGAGAAACCTAGAGTGTACTCTGATTCCTGAATAAATGCTAACCTGTAACATGGGGGCATACTTGTACACTTCACATTTTTACTGGTGCATATGGGGCCTGAGCACACTGCCAATGTGTTCTGAATGAAACATGAAGAGCCACAACAATGGAGACACTGCTTGCTGCAAGAGAACAATCAAGGAAGACCAGGCCAAATGTTTGGTGGTGTCTGCTTATTATAGGTTTCATGGATGCAGTGCCCATCAACTTCATCTATGGTTTCTGATATGCATGGCTCCAACCAGAGAGCTTACTAAGGGTTTTTACTGATTCCACTAGGTAGCAGCTGTGCAGAAATTGAACATGAATGATCAAGTCAGCAACTGAGGTAACACTGATCAGAACAGCAAGCTGAAGGTATCACTTCCTTGTGCAGATCTTCGTAGGCAACATAGTAAAGGATGTTTTTAAACATGCATTCAAAGAGCTGCACAGCAGGCTGCTACTAGAGAGTCGTAGACACTTTGGAGAATGCACTCCAAGTCTGAGGGGAGGCATGAGGCAGCTGGTGGCCCTGACATAGACTAGGTGAGACTCTGATAGTGAAGGTATGCAGCACTTGCTTGTGCAGTCTCACTAGGGTGCAAGCAGCGGGATGTAGACAAAACAGTGTGCCAAGATGAAGACAGTCCACGATAAAATTGGATAAAGGAGAAGGAAGAAGAATCTGAAGGGGATGGGTATGGCAGCTGCTGACAGTGTGCAGAAAGAGGCAACAAAAGATAAATAACTTCTTTCCTCCCCAGGCATACTGCGATGATTAAGATCTGAACTGATTTATATTGACTGTGGCTATTGCTGTCTCACTTATCCCAGTTCTTTGCAACCTATCCCCCTTCTCACACCCTAGCCGTCAGTCTGCTCTTAGCGATTGTGATTTTGCATAAGGAACAGGCTGACTTTCCTTCCCACCCACACACACTTGTCAGGCTTTTTGTGTACAATAACAATTGTTAAATCTTTGGGCACCAAATTTCTTGCCCTGAAATCTTCCAAACCACTTTTGACAGTATTCTAGTTTGCAAAGCACTGAGGAAATTCATGTATAAAGCTAACTTTATCACATTTAGTGCAAAAATTCGAGTATCGCATGCGGTACAAAACTTATGCCTCAATAAATTTTACATTTTCTCGTGCAACCAGGGTGTGCATGCACACGTACACGTGTCAATCAGGCACATGCAAAATCGTACATCTGTTTGAGAAGCAGGATCCAAGTAAACAGTGTTTGTGGCAACACGCTGCACTTCTGCTCTCACATATCCTTGGTCACTTGAGTCTCTAAGAATTGTCCTGCTCCTAACATAATATGTTTTTTATAAGAGAAAAAGAGGCCAAGATTTAGGCTACTCAGACTTCCATCTAGGAAACCAAAGAAGGAGGTGTTTTTTTAAAACAGCATTAACAGGTAGCGTGTAGGCAATTGAGTCATTATCACAGTGTTTAAGCTAGGTTTAGTGAGTTGCATAAAGGGAGTAGGCAAGAAAGAGGTAAAAAAGATACCATTCCTTTTGGTTTTTTGAACAAGCCTAGAACTGTTCTCCAAGCTCCTTAAGCAAACTGAGTAATTAATGATTTTATGAGGACACCCAAAACTAAGAAACAAATACTAATTCTCTCTGTTACATAGCCCTTGTGGACTGAACAAGAGAGATTTCTAATGATGAGGTTGCAATTTTTGACACGGGTAAAGTTTTACAGCCCACTTGACTTAGTCCACACATACCACTGCTGAAAATAGTGGTCTTCTACACACTCTGGGTGCCTTGCTTCCCTACAGAATGGAACAAGTAAAGTATTCTCTGTTCTAAACCAAGCAGTTAGCATAGTACCCTGCAGTCAGAGTGCTGGCACAGGGGAGGGAAGAAAAGGAGGAAGAGTGAACCCCCCGTTCATAAGTAATATGGATTTGCACCCTGCAGTCTTCCCCACGCCTGCCACTTTGTTTCCTTCGGGTTGTACAATCCATTTAAACCGATTAACTCCTGGGATAGAAATTTGCAATGTACCCCTGTAACAATCAAGCATGTATTAAAGAAAAACATTTTAAATTCCTTCTATCACCGGCTTTGTACAAGTGAGATTGACTCCAGCTCAGCTCGGTGCCCCAGCCCCCTGCGCCATGCCTCCCTGCTGCTGGCAGGAGCTCTCTGCACTCCCACCCAGTCCCACAGCTGCCTCTTCCTCTGGGCAAGTCCCTGTGGGGCTGCTTGTGCAGTGGTGAGCAGACCTAGTTTTTGTGACACCCATCTCAGTTTGCCATGCTATAGCAGAGGAAAGGTAGTACACAGAACCTGAGCTTCCTATGTCCTCTTTCTGCTGTTTCATCTGTGGCCATACAAGAAAAAATGGGTCCTAAAGTCAGGAGAAAAAAAAATGGAAACAAAGTTGAGATGGATTTTCTCTTATTTATTTCAAATTTATTCTACACTTCTCACTTTGAGAATAATGGGTCTATCTTGTATTCCCTCAGCACTCTGACTAGGTTTTGGTTTTGATTAAAAATAACAACAACCTAAAAGGAATTAAAATGGCTACTGGATTTTTCTTCTTTTCCTTTGAAAAGCCAAAATAGATGAAAGGTAGAGTAAATGTCAGGAATTTTCCCAGATGAGGGTTTTTTATGTCCTAGTGTGGTCTATATCTTTTAATGATATATATTGCCTGCTCTCAGTTTAGTGATTTTTTTTTTTAATTTATACAAGTGTGATGAAGAGATGTCAGTGTTAGACTTGTGTTTCAGTCCAGCATGCTGGATAGGAAGGAAATATGTTTAATTACATCAAGGCATGGCTTGCTGACACCAAAACATGACTTCTGAATTTACAGCAATAGATGAAAGATGCATCTTTACTTCAGATGGAAAGCATTTCTTGTTTTGAATAGTGAGGTGACACAAGTGCATGTTGTATTTTTCAGAAAACCTTTTACTCTCACATTACCAAGAGGAGAGATGGAACTTGCAGGCTTGCTTTTAAGCCCTGAGGACGTATTGAAGTTTCAGAGTACAGGCACCATTTTTTTTTAGTTTTTAACTGAAAATTGCTCGATATTTTTATCCCTGCAAACATTTTTAGCATCCAGATTTGCTTTAGGTTGTTTCCCCAGGCAATTATATAAAGAAAGCAGCCCAGTATTATTCATTTGTCTTTATCTTGCTTCATGCTGAGCCTGGTGGCAAAGTGTTGCTCTTCAGTTTCTCATGCTTTTTCTGAAAAATGAGAACACTGAATTCTTCACTGAACAGTGCAGGTCTGAAATTTTGTTTATTTTTTGCAAATTAAAATCGAGGTTCAGCACAGTGTTAACTTTGGACCTAGCAGCTTGTATTAGCATTGGACCTAGAAGCTAGTGTTAGCATGGTGTAGCTTTGGCTGCTACATTCCTCCAGCACAGCTGCAAGACTTAGATCTTCAGGCACAAAACAGCCTTTTCTATAGCACAACAACGAGAAAAATATTCAGGGATTAATTTCATCCACCAGGTTTGTTGTGGTGGTTGAGCTGCTAACATATTTCAGTGTTGCAAAAGAGTGAGGATCACTGAGTGGTGGCCATGGAGGGTGGTAGCAGCAATTTTTGAAGAAGATCAGAGCTGAAACATTTAGAAAACAAGAAGGAGAAGAGAGAACAAGTGGAGAAAAAAGATGAGGGAGAATAAAGAAAAGGAGAAGCAGACAGAGCAAGACAGAGAAATAAGAAAAACATAGCAGTGGCTGCAGGCACAAAAGCAGAAGTGGACGTGAAAGAGGGGATATTTCAAAGGGACACTCAGCACCAGCTCAGTCACAGTGGGTCAGCACTTCTCAGCTGTAATACTCTCACGCCCTGTACGACTTCCTGGCCCAAACCTAGAGGAGAGGTCTCTCTCACAATTTCTTCTAAGGACACTGCTGCACCAGCTAGCCACAGAAACCGTTCTGGTCTGCTCTCTTTGGTCAGGCAGAAAAATGAGAATGAGAGTCTCAGGAAAATGAGATTATTGCAAAATAAGGTAAGGCATCCCTCCTGACTAAGAAAAATAGCCAGGAGGCAAAACATGCAAAATCTCAAAGCTTCCCATCACTGCTGTTACCACTCCTGATCTGTTTTTAGGCCAAAATAGCTCCAGGTATGGCTACCCCCGCTGGCTGAAGTTAAGAAACAAAAATAAACATAGGATAGTCCCTCCCCACAGTCAGTAGACTCCCAGTAAGTAGCCAGTTTACTGGGACAGAGGATCCTTGTGGAGTCACGGTCACTAGTTATTTTCATTCTGCAGTGTCAGCCTTTCCTGTGTCTATGTCACAGAAAAAAAGTCAGTTGCCTGAAGCAAACTCCAGCTGATCTGAAGTCTGAACTAGCCCTGACCCTAATGACTCATTCCCATATTTTCCCTACTTGTTCACTAGCAAAGAAAAATTCCCCTTGATCTGCCAGATTTTCAGGATTTTCAGAATTTTCAGTCTTTGGGCTGCAAGTTTGGAGGAATTCTTTTTGCAGATAGTTTGACTTTCTCTTTTTATTTTGTTTGCCCTTCATTATGTGGTTATGTAGTGTGGCAGGCTGGAGCAGACAGGAATGTGCTCACTTAGCCCATACATGTTTTCACATTAGGGAGAGATAACTTGGAAGGGTGGACTCTCTTCTGGAACCCACGCAACACATCCTAATATTCAATTACTCTTATAGCTGTGGACAATGTTAGTGAAGCCAATGCTACTTATTTTGAAGTATTTGACAAGTTGTGCTGTGTGAATCCAAAGGAATAGCCGGTCTGAAGTTCTCTGGAAATTATTATCTCTGAGCAGATTCAGTTAATTTCTTTAATTTCTGCTTTGTTTTTGTTCTGTCTGGTCTCTGTGTCCCCTCACCACTGAGACAGCTGCACTTAGGGCAGAGCTTTCTCTTCAAAGATGAGTAATTCATAGGCTCCTACAGTGGCTTTCTGCAGCTCTTCAAATTTGCTTTACTTACTGAACAAATCAGAAATGGAAACTCTGCAGCCAGGTTGCTGGTGTTGTAAAACTGAAATAATACTTTAAAAAATTAATCATGCACACAGTTGACACACTCTTATTTTGTCCATACAAAAGATTTGTAATGGCACTTCAGTTATGCTGTTCAATACTCTTACACCACTTCACAGGTTGGTAGCTTCACCTAATAAGGTAAACAGCAGGACAAAGCATCGATGGCAATAACTCATTTAATGGTAAGATTTTGACAAAGTTTGAAAAAATACTTTATGACTGTGCCACACTTTCAATTTTTACAAGCCCAGCTTTTAACCAGGCTGTTGCTTTCTTAACTGCCTATTCATGTTCAAAGTAGGCTATATTTTTATAACTTATGTCAGGGTAGTGTCTAAGACTACCACAAAAATTCCTTCCAACCCTTCCTTTTGCAGTGACCTTTCCATGCAGATGTTCTGCAGTGAACCCAGTCTCCAGCAAACCCAACAGAGACAAGCCAGGAAATGAAATACTGAGAATCTCAGGCTTGATCTGGAAGGCTGCCAGGGCACACTCCGAAAGCAAGCAGAAAGACTTCTTCCTTGAATGTAGGTCAAATTTCACTTATGGAAATTCACTGCTTATGTGAAGAGTGCCATGAAGCAGTGCTTTTAGGGAGAGGAGGCAAAAACGTCATACTTTCAGTGGTGTGAGGAGGAAGGCTCCCAGTTGCTTTGGCTTTCTCTACTCCATTTTCACCACCTTTGTAAAAATGAGGCATGTGAGTGTCTGACATCACTAGAGAGATTCCTTGAGGGCACATTTCACTTAGAAGCAGAGTTTAAATACAAAATTTCTTGACATAAATAAGCTATCTGTCTTTTTAATTTTTAAATAGATTACACTGAAGAAGTTCTAGGCTAAACTCTATTGTCAAGGCAAGGACATGCCAGTGACCTAATCTCTCCATTGCCTGAATATCCCTGCCCACAAGCCTGCCTGCAGCAATTGATGGGGATCATTCCTTGCTTGAGGAGTACAAACACACCCACAGACAGATATCCATTGTGGAGATCTGAGTTCCCATGAGCTCTATTGACACAAACTGTAGGGCATGCTTACTCTTTGCATGTAACCACACAATTAAATATGCTGGCATATTTAATTTGCTTTGAAAACAAGGAAGAAAGAACTAGCATGTTGCATTTACAACTGACAAACCTTTCATTGGTTTTCATTTCACTATGTCTTGTTTAACTCCGGGACAGCAATGCCCAGTTCTCTGCCACTTCACCAGCCCTTGTTTTGGGGATCCATCAGCAGTCACTTAATGACCTGCTCTGCTGGCCACTGTCATCACAACATGCCAACATCTTACAACTTCAATACACCACAAAACATATCAGGCATAATGACGCAATGAAAATGTAACTGTTCTAAAAGAGGTCCCAAGAGACCCCACCCTAAAAGACTTGTACTGGTGCTTCAGTCTCAGATGAAGAAAGCAAGTTCTTTCATATTGGCAATCTGTTCTGAAAAGACAGCATTTCCTGTTAATGATTCTGTTCCTGCCTTTCCATCCTCCATAATGTATATATTGTCCCCATGCATTTACATCGTGTGTTTTTCTTAGTCCCTGCATGCATTTCCTTCTGTTATGCTAAATCTTACGATAAAAATGAATTTGCTATCCACCATACATTCTACAGTTGCACTTCCGAGAAACTATCTCCTGACGAGCAATCCTCTTGCATTACAGAGGCTGGAAAAGGAAAAGTTTCTGCTTGGCAGACAAAAGTAGGACATCAGGCCTCAATCTCATACTATCTCAGTTCTGCTTGATGTCATGACTATTTCATGTTTCTGGGAAATACTGTGGTTGGAGACATGGTGTATCTCAGTTCAGTCACTCTGAGCTAAGAGGAGAAGCTCATTCAAGTGAGTTTCAGATCTCAAATCTCATACATATTTAATACAATTTTTAACACAACTCTTAGGGCAAAATACTGGTCAATGACTAGTTCTGAAGAAATACATCTAGGATTTAGGGAGGACATAGGCACCTACATCCAGAATTACGCAGAAAAAACCCAAAACAAAACCCAAACCACTGGCCCTGACTTTAATTTCATTTTTTCCTTCTACTTAGTGGTTTAAATTCCTCCACCACCAGAGACGCAACCCTGAGCATGCCTAGAAGTACCTTGCTGCTAACCTGCTTGAAGAGGTTGTGATCCGAGCCTGATTGGTACTCACAGATTGGAATACCAATTCTCCATTATATCAGTTAGAAGCCGGTCAGACAAATCTTTCAGTTAAATCTACCAGGCTTGACATTTCGTTGTAGAAGCCAGGTGCAACCACAGTCCTTTCTGCAGGATAACTACTGAGTGTCACTCGTGCTCAAAAATACCCCTCACCACTCTACCAGAGCCTGGGCTCCAGCACTCACTCTGCTTAGCACTTTTAACACCCCCACACTGCTGGTTGCTGACATGGGGACAGGTATGCTGTGAACTCTTCACATGTTGGGAAATTTTATTCAGGGTCTGTGCAATGACACATACAAAGAGTGATCAGTGTGACTGGTCTACAAAGCTTCTAGCTCCAAAATACAAGATTCCACCTATTTAGCACAGGAATAGCTCCATTAGATGATAATATCAGAAAATTATGTACTTTATTCAGACACCTTTAAGAGAAGGGTATGATAATAAGTAGCGATTGTGCAAAATTAATAAAATGTCTCAAGACCCTTGGTGGAAAGAGCTGACAGACCTTGAGTTCTCAGAGGGTAAATGACTTATAGTCTACCCATCTGAATTATTTATCCTCCATTCATCTCTATGCCCTAGAAAGATATTTCTGTTTTACAGCTCTAGTTACCTAAAAGTTGGGTATCTAATCAGAGTTGATTGTCTAAGGTCACTTAAGAAGAGCCACCTCTTAAGCATCTCTTTTCAACTTTCCACATTGACCAGAGAAGAAGCTGAGATGTCTAGTTCAGACTAGGCAACTACCTTAAAATGTTAGGTCCCTGGGTACCACTTTGGGTATGCAATTATATTCTGGTTGTTAGGTGCACCAAAGAGCCTGTTGCTGCCCCATGCTGGACCAGGGATTGTCGCAAGCAGGGCATCCTACACATTGATGCTGCAACTGCCAAACTTGCTCCAGAGCCACCAGCACCTGGCTGAGGAAGCATACACTCTGAGTGGTAGCAAGACAGTAGTGGTCTGGGAAAGATGATGAAGATGGTGTAAAGGAGACAGAAGAAAAGAGTGGTATTGCCCAGGGCTCAGTGTTGGGGCTAGTGCTGTTTAATATCTTTATTGATGAACTGGACGAATGAATGATGGACTTCAATAAGTTTGCAGACAACAAATCAGGTGGGAGTGTTGATCTGTGTGAGGGAGGAAGGATCTGTAGATGGATCTTGACAGGCTAGATTGATGGATCAAGGCAAATCGTATGAGGTTCAATAAGGCAAAGTGCCAGGTCCTGCACTTGGGTTACAACAACCCCATGCAGTGCTGCAGGCTGAGAGAAGAGTGCCTAGAAAGTGGCCCAGCAGAAAAGGACACAGGGGTGCTTGCTAACAATCAGCTGAACACAAGCCAGGAATGTGCCCAGGTGGCAAAGAAGTTTAGTGGCATCCTGGCCTGCATCAGAAATAGCATAACCAGCAGGACTGGGGAAATGATTGTCCTGCTGTACTTGGCACTGGTGAGGCTGCATCTTGAGTGCTGTGCCCAAATCTGGAGCCCTCAGTTCAGAAAGGACACTGAGGTGCTGAGGTGTATCCAAGGAAAGGCAATGGAGCTGGTGAAGGGAGCTGGAGCACAAGTCTTATGAGGAGTGTCTGAGGGAGCTGGGGGTGTTTAGCCTGGAGAAAAGGAGGCTGAGGGCAGACCTTATCATTCTCTAAATCTACCTAAAAGGAGGATGTGATAAGGTGGACATCAGCTTCTTCTCCTGGCTAACTAATGACAGGACAAGAGGAAATGGCCTCACTCTGAGTCAGGGAAGGTTTAAATTGCACATTAGGAAAAATTTCTTCATCAAAAGGGTTATCAAGGGCTGGAACAAGCTGCTCAGGAAAGTGGTTGAGTCACTAACTCTGGAGGTATTTAAAAGATGTGTAGATGTCTTGACTGGGGATATGGTTTAGTGGTGGACTTATCAGTGCTGGGTTAACAGTTGGACTCAATCTTGCAGGTTTTTTTCCAACAAGAACAATTTTATGATTCTATGATTCTAAGAGAAAATCAAAGTACAAGAAATGCAAATCAGATGCAAATAAGACAGCAGTAAGAGGAGAACAAATGACAGGAAGTAAAGGTTGTTTTGGAGGAATAAAAAAAGCCATGAACATCATTTGCAGACATCATTAAAGGCTGGTGCTTGGCACTCTGTACAGGAAGATGCACGATCAAGCCATCCCCCAGAGTGGGAAAGGCCCTACTCTGAGAAGCTTACTCTCATATTGACATTGGCAATGACATTGGCAGCCAGGCACTGTAAATTGCCTCCCATCACACAAGTTTCACACTTCCATCTTCGTACATGCTCATTTGTTATTCTGAGTGGGCACATAAGAAATACAACTGCCAAAGCAAAACTTTTGGATGGAGGAGAGGCACTGCTGCCCCACCTGCAGCCCAGCACACACCACTCCCCATGCCTGAAAGAACAGTCTCCATGAGGAACTTACGGAAGGACAGGAAGATAACCAGCACTCAGATGTCCTGAATATGCAGATTTATATTTGGAGCCTGTTACAAATAAAAATTTTAAAGCAATCACATTAATCAGGGTGTTTTTATGCATCTGCTCCAATGAAACCCAAATGAAAAGAATCATGAGTGCATACTGAATGTAAAGGTTAATCAAAGGCAGCTTCTTCTTTTGGCAGCTACATCTTTCTGCTGGTCTTTGCCAGGAAGCATTTACTTCATTGTTTCTCTTTCTTGATTTTTTTTTTTTCTCTAAACTGTATATGTCCAACACCCACTCTCAGATTTTCTAAAAATTACAATTATACCACACCCATTTTATGTACCTGGAGAAGAAAATGGTGAAGCTGTAATATTTCAAAGCTAATTTGACAAATGGGTTTCCAGCTTCAGTAGATTTCATTGAGACTTTTCTATATGTATTATAGAAGGCGCTGACTGATCCTTTGTTGCAGACATCAGAGGTAACTCCTTTAAAAAAGTCATCTGAGTTAGCAGAAAACCACAGAGAAGTCTCAGCCCATCAAGCAGCTGTACAGTGCTGTTGATTTATCTGTTCTGGGGACATTGCCTTTTACACACTGCCCATCTGGGAAGAATTTGGAAACATTTTATGGACCAATTTAGTATTAAACAGTGGGTTGACTGCAGACTGCAGTGCAGGGTAGTAGCCTCTAAGCCAGCTTTCAACAAGCCCATGCCAATTTAAGATGATGTTTACCTGCTAACATTCACTTTGGGGAAGCACAGATGTTGGCTGTGCTCTCATTCACCCAAGCAGATCACCTCCCACAGTTTCAATCACAGCATGCCATCACAGAAGCCCTGATGGCAGAATTTGCAAAAGAAGCACTAAATAAAAGCACCACCATTCAGCTAGATGGTGTCTCTTTTTCTCTAGCCACTACTCCTGTTGAAGGTGGAATGGATCTATCTGTGCAGGGCAAGGCTTGTAGGGCTTCCCAGACCTTCCTGCTGCTGTGAGACAGTGCTGCTGTGGGACAAATCCAGGTGGTGTTGCTTGGTACCACAGCAGTGCTGACCTTGGCTCCACTATCTGCCATAAGGAGCACACTTCCCATAGGTCATTAATTTTTAACTTCCCTCAGTCTGTGCCAGGAACTGGAACACTGTAAAATAACTCTTACTCTATTTGAAAAAGACACTGAGATAAACCACCTTTCCTCATTGAAAGCATTTTACTTGTGCCATTTCTAAACATTGCTTTCTGAATTTTCATCTTGTTTAAATTTCTCTTTCTCTACTTTTTCCACTACTAGAAATGAGGAGAATGAGAGTTTAACCCTACAATGTAGCTGCACTTTCCCAGTTAGGCCCTGCTTCTCAGCTTCAAAATTCTTCCATTGAAATTTCCCCTTCAGACTTTGAATAGATGCAGCTGACATGTCCAAAGTTTTGCTAGAATAAGGAAGATTTCTGATTTTTTTTCTGGCCTGATGAGGTAAAAACCTACTTCTGTCTCTGCTCTCAAGAGATATCAAATGATCATGCTGTCTGTTTTCAAATCTTCACCTGAAATGAAAGTGAGGTTCCATCTTCATTTCTTACCCATGTATTGACTATTTCTTTTAAAATTTCTAATTCATCTATGAAGTTTGCATGGAAGGTATAGATGAGATCAAAAGCCTACTTTGACTATTTTTCTTCATCCATGCAAAGCAGCAGATTTTATAATCTCAATGTTTTTTCTCCTTATATAGAGTGGCTTTAAAGGCAGTTGATACCACTGAAGCATGTTATCTACATCTGCATAACAAACATTAGTCATGCTGTCCCAAGCACTTGAGGGAACACATTGGTGACATTAAGATGGCTGCAGCACAGCAGAAGGGAGGTAAGGTGTTCCACATGCAAACTTAGTCATGACGTGCCTGTCTGCTGTTCTTGTGCCACAGGACTATGCCCTTCTAACTAGTGGGGATCCATCCAGAATCTCCAAGAAGGGATAAAATGCTTCTCCAGTTGCAGGATGAAAAGATTCCCTATTTTGCCAAACCCCATAACTAGCCAATCCCCTGGCAGTGACTGGCAGTTTTGCTGGAGGTCTTGATCATGGCAGCTTGTCCAGGTCAGGAAAAGCTAGATGGATGGAGTAGCCCTGGAAAGCCTGTATACCACATGTTGCTAATAGCCCATTCAGTGAATGGTTTCCATCTTCTAGGCAGTTTCATAATGACTTTTCACAGCATATAAGGTGCAGAAAGTCATGATTCTGATGAAATGATACTGGTAGTCTATGGAGAAACACTTTTCTTGCAAATTGAACAGTTGCTGCAGAGGACTAAATTTCCTGTAACATTGATCAGGAAAGGTCTGTTAGATACAGAGGGGTAAATCTCATCTAAAAATGGTTTTGTTCAGTGATGGAACATAATTCACATTTCCTAAAACAAAACAAGATGAAAGAGAATCCTGAGATTAGTTCAGTTGGTAAGAGCATGGTGCTAATAACTCAGAGATTGTGGGTTCAGTCCCTGTATGGGAGAGAAGGGAAGGGCTAAGATCTGATAAATGTTGGAGACTGTGACCTATTACTTACGAAATTACTGTGCTGTAAAACACTTGTTCTGTACTTAGTAATTTAGGTATATAAGATAAACAGCATTGCTTTGTTCAAATATAGCTTTTCAATGGAGCAAATTTATCGGTAAGTACACAAACTGCTCTAAAAAAGTTTTTTCTACCAAATTCTTCTCAGTTTCTTTGGATATCTCTTATTATGTCCTTAGTGGACACTAGCTTACAAATTTTCTAGGTAAACTGTTTCTCTCACTGATGGTGTAAGACAAAATACAGTCATCCAAGATGTATCTCCACTGATAAAATGATTCAAAACTATTTGTATGACTTATGTGCTGCCAACTGCTGCATATACTTTATTTTGCTTTACATATGCCTTTCCAGCTTTTATCTTATTGCCACTTACCACAGTATTTGTTGTGTGGGTGTATTGCTAGTGAACACAGCCTAAGTAGATTTACTTTAAAATGTTGTAAGTTTAAACTGCAGCAAGTTATTATGCCTCTGAAACTCTGAAAGTTATTATGCCTTATCAGTGTGCAAATACTATATTCCTACCCACATGCCTCTTGTGGAGCAGCAAGCCTTCAGACTGGAATCCCTCAGCTAGTATAAAAGCCCCGGCACCTATCTATATTTGGGAAATTGATTCAATGAGTCCAAAAGGAGTTTAACGAACATTTTGAGTTTGTGTGCACATGCGTAACTGTGGTATATATCAGCAAAGGGGGTTTTATCAAAAAAAATTCCTTAATTCTCTCTCTATTCCTTCCTCACCTTTACTCAGCACAGCCCGAGGGCACAGTAAAGATCACTTCTTAGAGAAATTTGAGACAGAACTACAGCATGTTGGAGCCTACATGTTTTGGTCTTGCAGAGCAACCCATGAGGGGGTGGTACAAGATGATGTTAGCCTCAGGAATGGTTCAGAGTTACATCAGCAGCCTTCCATCCTGTCCTTGCTGTTCTGCTCTGACAGACAGTGCAGCTCACTGCATGGGTGTGCAGTTGACTTTTAACAAAGCTCTTTGAAAATTAGCATGGCAATTTCCATTCAGGAACCATATGAGGGTTACTCAGGACCTACAGTGAGGTACACGAGACCTATCTATGGTTGGCCATTTTCTTCAGCTGGTGGGGAATTTGGGCTTTTTTTTTTCTTTGGTTCCTATTGCAATTTTTGTCATCACCAGATAAAGAGACCTTGAATTCTGGCAGATAGCATGGAGGAACTAGGAATCCTTGTTCCTCATTACAGAGTTAAACTGAACAGTTCCCAAGGTGTTTTGAAACACTGCAGTAGGGTCACAACAGGAAGCACAACCACCAGCAGTAAGTAAAATGAAGGCATTCCTTCCTATTCTAAGATTTCAGAACTTCCTTATCCTCCAGCTCAAAATCCTCTTACAGCTGTTGCATTTAGTTGAAGAATTTTTTTTTCTTATGTTTGCTTGGGCCACATTAAAGACCCACTCCCTGCTTGGTCCTTCTGCATGCACAATTTGCATGAGAAACAGGCAGATGGAAAATGAAAGATGCAGCTTAATCAGTCCTTAGTGGAGACCTTGAAGCCTCTGGTCAGAGGTGTGCAGACTGCAGTAGGTACTCCTATGGCTCCATCTGAGTTTCTCCAGAGCTCTGCATCTTGTTCCTCCAGCCTCATTTATCTTTTTCTAATTAGGTATGGTGCTGCCATTCAGGATGGAAAGTAATCTCATAGCCTATTTAATATGTACCTGTTGACTCCCACACAACAATTTAATCAGCATTTGATAGGGTTTTGAGGCAATCCATCTGTTTAGAGGCCAAACAAATAAAAGCAATCTGAGAAACTGCTCTCAAAAAGTCTAAAAGGGATTATTTCCAACTAGGTGCAATGCCTGGAATCCTATTCATTTTATTTATATGAGCAGTAAAACCATGAATGAATGACATGACTGCACTAGGTAAGCAGGATCCAACCTATTATATTCAGCTCCATGAATTCCCCTAGTCCTCATTCATCAAGAGTTCCAAGGACCTTTTGACCACAGTCAGACAACACAAACAGCAAGTTTAAGCACAGGATTATCTGAGCAGTTAAAGTAAGGAATATGCTTAAGAGCACTTGCTGAGTTAAAATTCGGAGCAGCTCTTGAAGTTTGGTCTTCTCTCTTCTCATTTGTGGATACAGAGGAAAGTCTTTGTGAAGGTGTGGCAGTTTCCAGCCTTTACACAAAATAACATGGTACAGTCCGAATGTTTTTTTTGTCAGCTGGGGAGTTTACTGTGTGTCAGAACCTCTCTGGCTGCACAAAGAGAACCAAAAGCAGTGACCTCCATGAGCTGGATTTCTTTTCCCTCTTTTAAGGCTGACTGTCTGCACAGGCAGAGATGTAAAAGGGCTATTACATAAATCCCAAGAGGATGGATGAGAAAGTGCATTCCCAGGTATATTGTGGCCAAGTACCACCACTGTTGGCAGCAAAAGGGCTGGCTGCAGCTCCTGGCCGGGGCTGTGGGCAAGGAGAGGGAATCCAGCAGCACAGGCAGTGTTCACGCATTCCAGAGCAGCATGCCTCCCTTCACTCGCACTCTCTGTGCTCAGCACCCTCTTTTAGCAGGCAGGTACAGCACTGCTCCGTCATTTGGAGAAAAACGTTGGGGACACTATCATGTCTGAATCTTTTTAATTTATCCATAGTCCTCTGAGGAAATAATACTTGACCCCACTTCACAGACAGCTGGTGGGTTGCCAGCAACCTCCCGGTGCCCACCACGTACTTCCATAGTGCTCAGCTTTTGTTTCAGGGTCCTGTAGCTGCTCCAGCTGCAACAGGCCTCAGGGCCTCCCATTGCAAAGCAACGTCTGCAGCTCCAGGATTGTCTGGCTGTCAGGGCCAGGACTTGTAGATTTTTGATTTGTCTGGCTTGTCAGGCAGGATGCAAAATGAAGCGAGGGGAATGGAAGAGAGATATAGGGTAAGTGTATACTACAGCCTCTCAGGGTTAGTCAGCTGCTATTATTAGCCCTGAGCTGTTGATCCAATGACCGTTTCTTTGCCTTTGCAGGTCAGGTACAGACTGAAGAAAAGCTTGTAAAGAAGTGAGTGAGACGTGAGTCCAGCACCTAAAGTTAAGCACAGCACTGAAAAACATCAGGTCATTGAGATTCTTACATTTTTCCCTATTAATATGCTGCTTCATTAAATGTATTATGTAAAACAAGAGTAGCAAACTTCACACAAAATAGTAGCACCACAAAAGGCAGCTGGATTAAAAAGTAATGGATCTTTTCTGAAATAGGTGTTTGCCTGAAAAATTTCAACTGAACAGTAAGCTTTGGGAAAAATTAGTTGTTCAGCAGATATAAGCATCTGAAATAGGAGAACTTTAAAGAATAATGGGCATCATTTGCACACCCAGAAGATGTATACACTTATCCACAGAAATTCAGTTTCAGCAAGTCATTCCAAAATACCCTTTCTTCTTCATTTATTATTTTTTCCTCTTGGCAATCATGAATTTCTCTTAATATCCTTATGAGTTTGTTTGTTTGTGAATCTGATGAAAAAATAATCTTTTCTATTGAAGCTGAAATAGAATGAATTAAGCCCAAGTCACACTGATATTAACATATAAATGATGCTTATGGATTCACTGTGATGTTTATTGTAAATGGTTCTTGCAATACAGCACGATATTTTTCAGGTTCAAGAAAGACTAAATTTTTATTGCAAAATACCATTTTTATTATAAAGGTAAGTATTGTACTGCAGTGCTGAGGGCATTCATTAAAATTATCTATGAGGCATTATTTTTTCACATTTGTGTAGTTATTATTGCTTCCATAGAAGGGTATATTTTAAAAGGTGGAATGCAATTGCTCATGACCAGCAATTATTCTTAATAATATATTTCAGTCACCTAGCTATTAATCTAGATATATGTAAAGTAGGACACACCACATCACAGAATGAAATATGTTTTATGGTCTTTTTTCTTCCTTATGAAATATCCTGCCTAGAGACATACTGAACTGTTTTTGAACTCCTGAAAGAAGGGAGAAGTAAGAAAGAGCAACCAACATGGTAAATGAGCTGATTAACAGGGTGATCCAGAGCAACAGCTCAGGTCTCAATTCCTAAGGTACATTTGTTTGCACTTCATCTCAACAAAGAGTACTTCTTCAAGCTGGAAATGCCTTTCACCATCCTTTTGTGCTTATAGCCAAAAAAAACCACGAATTCTTTTCCAGCCTGTTAATAGAAATCATCAAACCTCTCTCTTCAGTCTGTGTCTGAAGTGTAGATGCCCTGAAAAGGACTGATGGCTCAAGTGCCATCAAGTCTCTTACTACTGTGCTTTATTGCACCTAAGTTGGCAATTACCATGTGTGAGCTCATCTTATAAGCACTGCAGGACCAGGACAATTCAGTTCCTGTGATATCTTTGAGAAAATCCCATGAATGCTAGAAAGTGTAAGTCATTGTTTTTTATGGAACTGCCCTCTATTTGAATGCTTTAATTATTTACAGACAAGCTGGCAGGCTGGATCACCAGGGCTCCACCAAGCCTAGCACATACTCACATAATTCACCCTGGGAAACATGCAGGCTACCTAGATGCTTCTTCCACAAAACTGAAGCAAAAGGTGTCCCAGCCATGGTAACTCTTCAAGAGGACCAGGCTGGCTCAGTGTTGTCTGAGGCTGAGTTCACCAACACCCCATAGTCACAGGCAATGGGCAGGAAAAGTGTAATCCAACTTGATCATTGCCTTTCCCACAAACCACAAAAGCCTTTTCAGCACCCTAATTCAAATACGAGGGCCAGTCCTACAGGTTTACAGAGAAGTCAAGCACATCTCTAGGTGTCTTCATTCGTAAGTCTATAAAGTGCCAACAGAGCTTTCTGCACTCAATTTGTACGAAGTTTGCATTTTCTCTCTCCTAGAAGTCCCTCCTGAACTGATGGGGAAAATTTGTTTGTGATCCTGGTTCAAGTAAATTAGTCTAACCTTGAGCAAATCAGCAAGGTATGACAAAGCGGCTGTCATACCATTCCCATTTCTGACCATGTCCAGCCTTTCAGGCTAAAGACAAAGGTAGAAATCCCCTCACATATCTTCCCAAAACTGGTTATTCATTAAGGGGAAAGTTGACAGGTGATGTTTAACAAGCTTGGTTTCTAAATCCAGAACTGATTGTGACATTATCCTTATCCTCTAATTTCCATCAAGCTTCTTTCTTTAGTATACACTCTTCAAGTAATGTGTTTAGGAGAAGTAGTCCTATTCTTTCCTAATTTTCTCTTTGCCTAGCTAAACAAGTCAAGATCCAATAATCTCTTATTTTTTTTACTCTCAGTTTCCTCATCACCTTTGTAGATTTCTTATGCTCCCATTTCAGTTTAATTTCTTTTTTCAATATAAAGCAATTCTAATATTCTCCAGGTATTCATACGTATGCCTTGTACAGTTGCACTAAACCTTCCTTTTTCTGCTGCACATGGTTGGATTGATGCATCATAGAAGTAGAGCAATGCAAGGTTGGAAAACGACCACCTGAGACTACACCAGACATTGCTCTTTGCAATCTCTAGAGCTTGAATCCCGGCAGTATCCTACTGGTGGTTCACAGGTCTTCAGACAGCAATCCACATTCTCCCTGTCTTCCCTGCTGCCTCTGACAATAAGCACCCTGATTTTTGTGAGTCCATGCTCTAGCCTTTGCATTTTGTGCTTCTGTAATTCACACTGTTCCTGTTGCTTGGATTCACAGAATCCTTTGGTGCCTCCTGATGAATGGTGCTTCTACCCTTTTCAGCAGTAGCAACCCTGAACTACTTCATATTACTGAGAAATGTCTTAGACCACGTTCTTGTACGAAGGTCAATAATGAAAGACTTGGACTGGGTTAGATTCCATACATGTTCCTGAAAAACACCACCGATAACTTGGCTCATCCTGGATCCCCATGGCATGCTTACCTGCTCTCCACACTAATTCCTGTGTGAAACCCACTCACCTCATTACAGAAATGGCTGCAATTACAATTTAAGCAGTGCTCAAGGCCACAGAGATCACAGAAAGAAAATGTTCAGGAAACTATTCTGCAGGGTTTAAAAACACAGGTTTTCTGCTTTTCACAGAAGTTAATAATGAAGGCAAGACCTCTTGTTATCTAGGGCGAGGCTGTTGGACGGTTTATTGCTTGAGTTCTTTTACATTAAAAATCAGAAGACTGAAATATGAACTTATGATGTGTAAATATTTTTTTCTTGTTTTCTTGTGCACACTAAAATGACTGAAACTGAGATATTTGTACTCAGCCACATTAAGACTAATAAGAATAATGCATTCTCAAATGCATTTATGACAACAGGAAATAATATACAAATAATGAAAAGAAAAATTCAGATAGAAAATACTGAATGGAGTATATATATATATATTTTAAAAGTTTAACTTTCTTAAAAAGATTGTTCTGCTATTGTGCAGCTACTGAGTATGAATATAAAGTGAAATAACACCTTGGAAATTGTACAGCAGATATTTATTGCAGCTTCTTCCACCCTCTATTTCTCACTCTCTTTGTAAGACTTGGAAATAAATTGGGTTTGTAAACTGTAAGTGTGAGAATTTTGAAACAGCTAATCTTCACAGGATATTACAGTCATAAATTGCCTTTAAAAAAATCTTGGGACAGGGATCTGGTTTAGGAGTCAACACATTATGCAGTTATCAAGAAGTACCTCCACAACCTGTTATTAATGGGAGCAAAGAGGAGTAGTCAATGAGTTCTTCTCATACTGCATTATTAATACTCAAACCACAAATTTGCAGAAAAAAAATACAAAGTAGGATATCTGATTTGTGCCAGCCATGATATGAAAATAAATATATTTTGCATGCAGCATTATTTTGCCTCTAAAAATTGCCACCAAATTGTCACTAAAAACATCAAATTATCTTTTTGTTAAGTTTTACATTTATTTACTAAACCACTTATGAAGGCCTACAATCATCAGTCTTTTCTTAAATTAACTAAGAATGCCATTCAGTAAAATTGTCAGATAATTTCCTATTAAAACACAAAAAAGCAGTTTAATGGTCAGAAAGTAATAGCTTTATAGTTGCATATGAAGTTTGGCAGCTCTAAATATGGAATAGAAATAGGGACTGACTTTTGTGGGTATTTCTTTCATTGTCCCTAAAGATATCTCTCCATATCTTTCAGAAACATTGCTTAAGGCTTTTCCCTGACAGTCAGGGTGGCTTTGAGCAGAGCCCTGCTGAAATACAGGGTCCGAATCAACTGACCCCAGCCTTCCTCTTGTCAAGCAGTCCACAGGTTTCCCTTGCCAGCCTTTCTCTCTTTAAGTTCTTCATTACTTTCTCATTTTGCCACTTCAGACAGTGTTTTGTCAAGAAAAACAAAGTCTGCTGCTCCTAATATTTTCTATCCTCCCCTACTTTTACAGACCTCTCCTCTGTGACTAGTAAAAGATGACAGCTTTGGTGACTTGATGCAGAGAGGGCTTTAACTTAATAAGCCAAGGAAACCTGACCTAGAGTTGGAGTTTTTCAGATGCAGCTGACATTTTTTCAAAGGAGTTGAGTCTTTAATATAGGTCACTACTAGCAGGACTCCCTGACTGCCTTTGCCAACTCACCATCACCTTGCAGGTCTCTGGGAGTGCTCGCAGCCAAGAGCAGAACTAAGAGCCAGATACATCCTCTTCGCAATGGTTGTAAACTGATGTGCCTCCAAAGCTCTACTCAGGGCAAGGTTCACCAGAAAATGAGTGAATGCGAACCTTTTCATGCCGTGCAGTAAAATTATGCACCATTCATTTATTTGACAAAAAGGTGAGGATCCATTTCACAGATTAGCACAACTGAAGTTACCGGTTCAGGTAAGGCATGAAGCTGAGTGCCAGAAAGACGGCCACAGGCAGGAGAAGCCACAGGAGAGAGGAGGGGAGATGCCACGGAAATGAACCAGCCTCCTTACTCTCCGCACTGCTGCCAGACCTCCATGCGAAACACCCTAGCGCATACCGCAGTGATAACGCGCTTTAATTCAGCTCCCCTGGTAAAATGCTGGTTTGGGGTTGACAGTGCAGCCTCAGTGTAAAGGGTCAGAGCAGCTGCTGAGCCTCAGTCAAGAAAAGAGGACGGATGTGGTTAAGTGCAGGTTTCAGGTATTGTGTTCCTATGATGAGATGGAGAGGGAAAGCTTAAAAGCCATCAAGGGGTTGACACCCGCCCCAGTCATTTGGATGCCTGCCCTGGGTTATGGTGGGCTGGTAACGCCCCTTTGCTTACTCTGAGGTCCTTCTTAAACTTGGAAATCTTGAATTTTATTTCATTTTTATATCATGTTCAAGGTAAATGAAGAGGAATTCATTGACCTGGACGCATCTTTGAAAAAAAACAATTTTTAATCATTTCCTCCTTTACTTGATACAAAGGCAGTGTCTCTGCGGACTGCTGGCTTTCTCTGAACTCAAGCTTGCGGCAGCAAAGACATGCAGCCGGCTCTCGCTTCCTCCGCTGCTGAAAGGAGCTATTTGCAAACGTGTGCTGTGGGGAGCAGTAACTTCCTTACCATGTTTGGCCAGAGAAAGAGATTGCACCAAACACGGAAGCACTCATCATTGTGCAGTTCAGAAAATATTTCAAACATCTCTTTCGCCTTCCTGCCTTTTTTTTTTTTTTNGTTTTTTCTCTTTTGTAAGGGAAGATGCATAAGCTCCTATGCTATGATGTTTGAAAACAAAAGGCCGAGCCAACTAAGACTTGTCTCAACAGTTTTGACAAAATAGGCTGAAACTGGCTAAAATGCAGTACAATCTTCTGCAAACATTCTCACGGTGGAAGGACCAAAGCACCTCACATGTCTGCCTAAGTCAGGTTATATCAAAATTGATAAAAAACCAGCTAGAATATGAAAGAAATTAAGCACAGAGCATGAAAACAGAAAGCAAAGAAACAGAAAGAAACAGAAAGAAAACACTAAGCAAAGGAGTGCTTCAAAAACTGTTGTTTCAGCACTCTGAATGAAAATTACGAAATGGAGTTATTTTCAATTTTTGAGTAAGCTCTGCTGGGATGTGTACTGCTTGCTGGACATCAGTTTTAAATGCTATCAAAGCTCTTACTTAGAGCACTTTTTTTTCTGTCTCATAACAGGTCAATGTCTCAAAGAATTTGTATTACAGAATCACAGAATACGCTGAGTTTGAAGGGACCCACAAAGTTCATCGAGTCCAATCTTTACCTTAGCCCTGCACAGGACTATCACCGAGAGTCACACCGTGTGCCTGAGAGACTTGCTCCTTTGGAGCAGAGTGCCTATTAGTGTCTGTTTTGGTGTAGGTAGCACCCATGTATGCTTATGAACACTCCAGGGTCCAAGTGCCATCGCTCACTGCTGAGTGCCTGTTCACATGCGAAGGTTGTGCATCCTTGGGTTTCCCCAGGCAAAAGGGCTCAGTGACTGAAATCAGAGTTGAAAATTCATGTTAGGCTGGCACCGTTGCTGATCAGAATAATTCAAATAGGCCTCAGACTGAATTGTAAGGATCTGAGTAATGCTGAAGTATGCCAAAACAGCTGTTAGAGCACATCCCGCAGGTTGCTCTGGAGGGTATGTCCCTCTTGTTCAAGTCGGGTGCCCACACACCTCCTGTCCCCCATGCATGCCTCCTACCCCACAGTCAAAGCCTCCAGCAAAGCATGAAGCCAGCATGGCTGGATTTAGAAGAAATCAGTGGTTTTGCTTTCAGCACACCTTTTCTAGTGAAAGGAGAAGCAAGCAGTGAGAATGATCCAATAACAATGTGTCAAAGGCACACTGCCATCTTGCTCAGCTGCCTTGTGCCAGGCTGTGTGGTGCCTTGCTTTGCACAGCCTTACAACTGCAGCAGGAAGTCTGCACAAGAGGAAATCATCCCTTTCCCAAGGACAGTGCCCCACATACGTAGAAGGATGCCCGGAAAACCATTGTCCCCTGGCTGCTGGTCAGCAGGCCAGGGGATCCATGCTTTACACTGCCTTGACATGCCACAGCACAGAGGGGCAGAAAAAAACTCCTCTCTGGGAAAGCAGTTAATTCAACTTCTACCAGGGAAACATTTCAAAGGCAATTATCATGAAGAAAGAGCGATTCTTTTTTGAGGGTAATATTAGCAAGAGCAGAACAACAATTGCTTTCATCGTTCTCTGCACTGTAAAACTTTAAGCGTCATCTGCCTTAGTTTTTAAATTAACGACTTCTGGGAAATTTGAACTTACTGATTTCCCTGGGATTCATCCCATTCCATGGGATTCATCTCATTCCCTGGAATTCCACTTGTGTGTAACTAGATCATCATTATGTGACTGCAGCTGACTTGAAGGGCAAGGTTGGTAGTTTCCCAACTCTGCAGATGCTTATGGCCTTCCTCACAGGTCACATGCAGAGCTCCAGAGCCCTGCCCAAGTGTTGCTAGAGAGTAAAGATGAGTCTCTGGGAAAAAGTCTCTGGGAAAAGGGATTGTCCTCTGCAAGTCCCTGCAATGAGAAGGAACAGAGGAAAGGCCTTTCTCTGACTACCACTGGTCTTATGCAAGTACAATATTTTCCAGCAAACTCTTTATCTGAAAAAAAAGTTGCAGTTTTCATTTCTATTAGTAGCAGTCTACAGAGAAATGTTACTACTGTACCCAAGATAGGAGTTTTCAGTCACTTCAGAGCTGGCTTTTTCCTCTGTCTTCCAACTGCTATAAAGATTCCCAGCTCTATCTCCTTGCAAACCTCTGTGGCACCCTCATGCCAGGGAGAAGTGCATTGCTGGTGGAAGAGAAAGGACAGCCTGACTGCTGCCTGTAGTTAGTACTACAAGTTAATACTGCTAGTAGTTAATACTACTGCTGCCTATAGTATTACCCTCTGCATCTCATTTGAGATCACATGCCACCTCACCTTTTCCACTCTGAAGCTCATTCTGGTTTTCAGCCTCAATCAGTGTAGCACTCACCTCTTAGATTCATTCCCAGTTTCCCTTTTTCCTGTTTTTTTCACACATTTTCTCTTCACTTCCTGTCACACTTCAGTGTTCCCTGTACTTGAGAACAAAACCCTTGACAAATGTCACTGGTGGTTACTACCATGAGCATAAGACACTTG
The DNA here is from genome assembly GCA_013399895.1 of Serilophus lunatus. Taxonomy (NCBI): domain Eukaryota; kingdom Metazoa; phylum Chordata; class Aves; order Passeriformes; family Eurylaimidae; genus Serilophus; species Serilophus lunatus. The sequence goes on from VXBA01004271.1 coordinate 1,308,805, forward strand.
AGGTTAACCATCAACATTTTTTTGCATCCTGTAAGCACCTAAAAGATCAGCAGCAGCATTTTCAGGGACAAAAGCTTAAAAGCAAAGACTTTTCAGTGCTGATAGCACTCCCCAGTCCTACCATCACCTAAAGGGTGACTCAAAGCCTGGTCCTGACAACTGCAGCCACAGAGGTTTTTCTGGTGGAATTAATGAGTAAGGAGATCCGGGTGCACCAGGTACAGACATGTGTTATATGTGCTGTATTTTGCTTTCACTTTATCATATCAAATATTACTCAGTTTATTGCTTGGTGGACTGATGGTTGCTCTGCATGGCAGCTGGTGACTCAATGGCAGCATCCTGTCTGGGACAGTGCCATGGCAGCTCCCCCACCTCCACAGCCCAAAAGTACACACACAGGCTTGGGGACAAGAATGACATGGGAGGACAGGTGGAAGGGAAAACCTTGCTGGGTAGAAGCTGTGATATTCACTGAGCACCTATCCTATAGCCTCTGAGTCATCTTGAAAGCAGTGCTGGTGGACTCCAGTATACTTGCACAGCCATTTGCCCATCCAGATGTCACCACCTTCACCCTCACAACAAACAGGGTGAAGTAGGCATGCTTCCAGAGAAGCACAGACTGACTCATGTCGCTAAACACAGCCAGCGGGGTGAGTTTCTTCCTTGTCTGCCTGTCTCCCGTCCAGCAGAATAGCTCTTGAACCAGTTGGCCAGAAGCCATGGCTGGGTTTAAGGTGTTGCTGACTAATGTGCCTGATAAAACTGGCAGAAACCACTCCAAAGTCCCTTAAATTACCCATGACTCATACCTCTGTGAAGCCATGCACCTCTCATGCTTATCTTTTTCTTCATGTTTTATATTTTGTCTGATACTATGTAAGTTCTAGTGTTTTATTAGACTTCCAGGTCAAGGGGTTTGAACTTATTTATCATTGTCTTGTTGTGCAACAAATAAAACACTGCCAGCTTGACAGCACAATATTTTTGTTTTCAACAAGGATTTCAATATTCCCTGCATCACATGTAGTTCTCCGGGTGTCTGAACATTTATAGAGTCAGTACGGGCTTCCTGCATTTATAATGAACAGATTATATGCATTGTCCTCCTAGCATATCCAAGTTCCCTCTTCATGGCCTCTGGCTCCATTATTTCTTATTTTTCTCATATGTGAAACCTTAAACCTAACGTTTAAACATTAGCCTGGCTGAGCTAGTATTTTTGGTTTATATTTTATTCTGCATAACTGAAAAACAGAGTTGGAAAGAATTTTGAGAGGTTATGAGAGAGAAAGAGAGAGAGAGGTGTAAAAAGTAAGCTCATAGCATTTTGGGACAGGGATAGCTGCAGAAGAAAATAGGTCAAGGACACTGGCTGATTTGGGTACGCTTTTGGGTTTGTGGCCTCAGTCAGGAAAGGGTGCTAATACCTTCTCAGTATGTGAGGTCTTTAGTGGATCTTCTCTCTTTCATCCATCAGAGTCGGAAAGATGTTCCTGCCACTGGCACTGATTTGATGGCCATCACAGGAATACAGAGATAAAAAAACATACTAATGCATTGGGTAAGAAGGTTAAAATGCAAGTAACATGTCTGCTTTAATATTTCCACAAGCCTTTAAATGCTGAAATTTGAAGAACTGCTTCATTGTTTTTGAGGCTGGTATACCCACAGTCACCCATACATAGTTATGTACAATCACACATGACAAGATATGAACACAACTGAAGTTGCTATGTGACTGAGTATTGCCTGCCTGGTGTAAACAATGGCAAAGTAGTCACCATGCTACCAATATTCATCTCACTCCTTGGAGAAAAGGAATGACTGCAAGACAGTCAAGCAATGCATTGCAAGAAGCACTGCAGCACTGATCTGATCTGAAAGCTCTAGTCTAGTAACACACCTGGTTAAAGTGCAGGGAAATAGTTCATGCCATGATGATCATATGATATAAATTATGTATGGCTTCAGCTGTCCAGTGCTCATGCTATCCCCTAGCAGGCAGCTGCTAGTTTCCTGCCTTCATGATATGTGTTAAATTATCACTGAATAATTTGGTTTGCAAAAGAGCTTTGTGGGTCATTTGCTCCAATATCTCTCACTCAAAGCAGAACCAAGTTGCATTTGGATTCTCAAGGTCCTTAGAACTTTGAAGATCTCGAGTGATGGAGGTCCCTCAACCCCTCTGCTTCTTGTGTTGACTATCCTGATTGTCATACATTTTTTTTATAATATATAGCAAGTTGCAACTTGTAGGTGGAAAGACTGGCTGTATCTTCTCTATAACACCCCATTAAGGCTGAGTTTGCTCTAAGCTGAGCAAATCCAGATGGTCTTGCAGTCTTTCCTCTTATATTTTGTGCTCCAGTCCCTAGTTGTTCTCCACTGGACTTGCTCCAGTAAGTCAATGACCTTATTGTACTTGGGAGTCCCCCAAAACATTTTCCCAGCTGTAGTTTCTAACCTTCCATTGTTTTCAAACTTGTAAGAAGATCAAGAATGATTAATCAATTTATTTAAAGGAAATAAAAGAAAAAGTCATATAAGGGCACAATCCCTGGGCTCTCTCTGCATTTAGCATTAGACAGATGGCTCACATTCCACCTGTGTCTCTGGAGGCAGATGCAGCCCAGATCTGAATGGGGAGCTGCTCAGCTGCGGCCATGTCAGATGCTGACCATATGTCACAACGGCTGGTGTCAAGGGAAAGAGGGGAAAATAGAGCTTTATAATCCTGCCCAAGTGTCCTGGAAATCAGCACCAGAGCCTCGTGTAGTGTCTCCTATTTGCTGTATTTCTTAAAAGGACAGGTAAATTTTCTGTTGTCATCTGTCAAGCGAATAAGTTCCATCAAAGGATGAAAGTCACTACAATATGTAGGATCTCCTAGTGGCTTGTTCTGAAGTAAAATCACCTTCATATGAGACCACAGAAGCAGAGAAGTGTCACTGGCTACTTTTAAGGCAGCAAACTTCATGAGGAAGTAAAGATGCAAGGTGTAGCCTATACGGAGGTGAGTACAGGTGGATGGGTGAGATGTCTGCAGTTATATACCAGACTAGAGTAATGGAAAAACTGTTGTCCGTCTTTTAAAGGAAAATGTATCTCACTGTTAACTGTATGGAGAGCTTCAGCTTTGTACTCATCGTTCTACCTAAGAATTAGTTCCCTGACCTCAGCTAAATTAAGTGCTAGGATCCCATTCCAATAGTGTCTTGCAAGATGTACCCTAGGGTACAATTTCTAATAACGCTAACCAACACATACTAACAAAACCATTACACAAAAATAATATAAAATCATCATCACATCAATATTGATGAGCTTCATACCAGTTTACTACTCGAATAATACACTAAGAAAAGTAAATGTTTACAGAGCACACAACTGTAGGCAGCAATGTCTATGAAATATGGCCAGCTCTCCGGACAAAGGTACTGGAAAATTGGATTGGAGCATCCCACAGACTTCTTATGTGATTATCTTTGGCAGACAAGTTTTATGGTGCTTATCAAAATGTAGAGTCCATTAATGTATCTCAGGTTTGGCACTTTGAGTCATGCACTGCCTTACTAGACAATAAGAATATTTTAAGTTGAGCAGCAAAACCATCTAAAAATGAAAGTAATGAGGCTAAACACATTGCTGCACAATTCTGCCACAAGTAATTGCCAGCAGTTGTACCACAGAAATTACTGTTATATCAGTGCTGCCCTGGTGGTGGTCCAAAAATAATTATATCATTGCTAGGCATGACTCAAGAAAAAAGAATTACTTTTGTAGCTGGAAAGAACCAAAGGGCACCACATCCATCTGCTTGCCTTATGGCAAGTTCAGCCTGCTATTTCTCAAGAGTGGTGCAGTTTTGAATTCCACCTCCTGTAGCTTGTACCTCCCATTTTGCCCCTTGGCAGGGAGCTGACTACTCTGAGTCAGCTGTGTCCTGTGGTCGCAGCTCAAGCCATATATTGTGTGTCAGCAAGTCTTTCCGAGTATGTGAGAGTGGGAGTCAAGGAGAAGGTGCTTCTCAGAGGGTGCAAATTACATGCTTAGCGGGCCAGAGAAGGTGCAAAGCACACCCAACTGCGTTGTTCTGGAGTCATTCTGTTCCTTCCCAAAGGCTTTCCCCTCTCCTTCCCTACTGTGGAGTGGGTAGGGAGGGCTATGGCAGGTCTGGGAAGGAACAGTCTAAAGGCAAGGGAACAAATAACTGTTGAAACTGGAATTAGTGTCTTGGTGGGAGGCTGAGAATAAATCTGTCATACTTAGCCTCTCTTTCAGTAATTTCAGAGAAGGACATTATATCTAACAATGAACACAGCAGGTAGCACATAGGAACAATATGGACCAAAGGAGCAGCAAGTCTCCCTTCTTTGTCACTTATTGTAAGCATACTTATGTAAGTATATTCATTATTTATGCAATACTAGAGTCCCCAGATTCTTCTGCTTTACAATAGCCAAAATGACTGTTTGGCACCTTCAGAGGACAAAATAGAGAGGAAAATGGAAATTTCCATTCAACTGACATGGAAAGCTACAGTAGCACTGCAGGCACATCGGCTTCATGGGATTTCCAGCCTTGGTTACTGCTGGAGGGCCCCAGTCCTCACCCTGCTTCCCTCCTGTACCTCACAGAATCAATTTCTAAGTACTTTAGAGATACCCATCTGTAGATTCAGCTAACAAGAACAAAACTGATAGGAAAATTTCATGTGGGAGCTCATCTAAAATGGGACCACGCGGGCTAGTTTTGTCAGAAGTAACACAATTATGTCACAGAGTAACTAACTGGGAGTTTTGCTAACTATGAACAAAGAGGGAAAGTGGGAGGTATCTGAGAATGCCCTTTAATACAGAAATGAGCTGACCCTCTCATAAACAGACAAAAATTGACCTAGGTGCACACACAAAAAAGCCTATATTGATTTGCCTACGGAAAGACGTGAGGTAATACTAATTCTACAAGCCACCATAATACCTACAGATCACACTGCACCTGGAACAGTGCAGTAGACTCCATAGGTCTGCTTTCTGAAATTTGCCCTGAGCCTAATTTTTAAAGGACCAGTTCTTTAAGGATGAATTTCTAGAACAACTGGGACTACTATCAAAAGTGAGGGTGTCAATGCATACGTGTGTCCAAATGAACTGGATACTTTTGCCATCTGTCCGTACCTGTGAGCACTAACTGATTTCTGAAAGCTGACATAAACATGATGGAAAAGATAGTCCAGGTACTCGTGGCAGTTTGCAGTCTAAACAAGAGAAGGGGCAGTGCAATTAAGATTTTTATTTTTTTTTAAATACTGGTTGTTAATATTGTTAACACTGAGCACATTTCCTAATTTCGATATGCGCTCTACAGTCCCCTCCCTTAGGCTGTCTGTGTGAATGTTCTGTGATCCTTCCCTTTCACAGGAGCACTGGATTCTGACCTTACAGACCAACACGAAACAGCAGAGAGTGAAACACTGTCAATCAGGAATCATATGAAAATAAACTTCAGAAGTGAAAGATGAAGAAGGAAAACCATATTCATAAAGGCAGTAAAGCTAGGCAAATGTTACATGTGGTATACAAGACTATATATCACCCGCTAAATGCTTCATGTAACAATGGCATTCTGTACTTAAAACTTTTAATTTTAATACTCTGTGGGGATTACATATGTGTGCTCCTAAGTACAGCATTCACCCAACACATGGACCAATATGAAATACCCCTACTAGAACAATTGCAGAGGATCTAGAAAAAAAGCAAAACAAAACCATCGGTTAGATCCTTTTATAAGAGACCAGCCATCCACAAATTTTCATGTTCTTTGAAGTTACTGGAAGAAAATTAAGGCAACAAGAAATTATGGAAATTCTAGCTAACTTTTGTACCTGTGGAAATTATACCAAGAAAAATCAAAGGAGGTTATATAAGAAAGGTGTACAATTGCATGGTACAAGCTCCACTATTGCTCTGTAACGACTGAATGCTTACCATTAAGGTAAACTAACCAGAAAACCCAGAAGAAGATAAGTGATAAAAGTGAGGTGAAAGTAGAGATTTCTAAGATATTACATAAAAAGGACAGCTATTCATTTCCAGCCCTATTATTTTGCTGCTCAAATATGACTTCCTACTGTGAAATAAAATCACTGGCCCCAACTGAGGAAAGCATTAAAAATATGATAACAATAAAACCACTTTATTTAATCTTCATTTAATCCTCATATATTCATACCTGTTTTCTGAAGGTGGTAAAGTATGCACATTCTTGTCAATTAAGCTACTGACTGAGTTAAAAGTGTGGGTTTTTTTCAGAAAATCGTCATTGTCTTAAGGGACATTGCATGTATGATTGAATGTCTTAAAAGCAAAGAATGATCGCTGTAGGACCTAGGAGAAATAAAAGGTGGAACCTTATGTGTCTGTTGAGTTTGTAACTTTTGCCTAGCTCTACACAATCCTTGAGCTATAAATGAAATACTTCTCTAAGGAATGATAGTAGAGCCTCGGGCTGCCTTCTTATTTTGGTGACCATGTTGTGAGTTGCTGAGGGATGAGGCAAATAAAGGACTGCTCTTCAGCAGGAACTAGCTTCCTCAATCTCGAGAGACAGGGATGGCAATGACGAGTAAAGACAGTGGTTATTCCCACAGGAGGAACCTTCTTTTCCTTCTGCTTGTAGAACAGCCTGTCTGTGTAGGCATTTTCCTGCTCCTAACCAAACCTAGTAATTCTAACCACTAAATGGTATGTCAAGACTTTGGGTGGATATAAATTTCCACAGTTCTTCTGAGCTCCATTAACAGAACCATTCACTCCCTGTCAGTCCAGATACGTATTTGAAATGCAACCCGCAAAACAAAGAGTGCAGTAACAGGTTCTTGCTATAAAGGAATCTGTACCATCTATATTAGGCTGATTTGGTGATCTAACTTTTGTGCAATTTGAAAGACCAAAATCAGCTGACAGGTTCCCTTTTAATGTCAATGGAGACACGCTAGCTGGGCATCTCCTTGTTTGGTGAGACTAAACTGAAGCATGGTTTAACATCAAAAATATTTGTCAGCTGAGTAAAACACATAGTAATTCTTTAAATACTACCAAGAATGGTGTATGCCAATTAACAGACAGTTTTCATCTTCCATTGTATCATTTACCTTAAGAACACAGTATACACTAATAAATGGGATACTGCATGCTTACACTGAAGATATTTCTTCATCTATCAAGTTCTGTAATGTTTGAATGTTCATAAGGAATTGGGTATGTTTGACCACCTGACTGGAAATACTGTTTTGCATATTAGGAAGGAACACCTCTCAGTGATATGTCCCTTTTATGCAAACAATAAACTGTGGATAAATTGTGCTGATTTTGTAATAATGGCCTCACTACAGTCAAATGCAAGAATAGTGGCTGAAGTCAGTGGACATTCCATTATCAGATTAAAAATCTATGCTCTGCATCTATGGAGGAAGCAATCTATAAGGGCTCACTAACAAAAATTCGTATCACAGGAGGTAATTTCTCAGACTTCATTATATCTATTGAAAGAATTTGGCGTATATGGCTGAACTTCAGCATGGTGTTATAAACAATTCACATTGGCAAAGACCAAAGTACAGCCCTTGACAAAGTAGTAAATTGATTTATCTGCACAGAGAAGAACTGAGTAGTTAATTCTGCCAAATCTTTGTTCATTGGTGTGATGTTCACTCCTGTGATTAGTCCTGCTGGTTACTGCCACCTTTACTCCGGCTGGAGCATGTCCACCCCATAAACAGTCCTCCACACAACAATGTAAACTGCTAGTGATTTCCTCATAATCATAAGGTTTTATTACTCTGTTCTCTTTAGTGGCCCATTTTCTTTTAACACCAATAACATTTTAGAAAGATACCATGCCTGAAGACACATATGATTTAGATGCCCATAATACAACACTGATCTAAGCTTCTGTATAAAAGTCAATAAAAAGGAATTTTAAAATGTATGTTAGTTACTGCATGGTACTCCAGTTTCCTATCTACCTTTAATTCTGCATGAATATTTGGATACAGTTCTGTATGAAGGATGATGAGTGAGATGCTTCACTCCAGGAGAACCAGTGCTGCAGGTAGTCCCCTCCTTGCTGTCTCTGGTCCAGCAGAGATTTTGTTAAAATGACAGACTTCTCAAGATCACTTGCCAGAGCTGGGCATGAGGGAATGGCCCATTTTGTCTGCCATCTTCTGAGGGGCTGCACAGAAGAAAGTTGCCAAGGGCAAGGGTCTAGCTGAGAGTTGCTGCTTTCCTGGACATAACCAACTGAAGTCGTGGCTGCCTTTCCCATTACCTGTGGATCTGTTTTGTTGCCTGCATACTGGGGTGGACTCCCACAGAGTCCTGCAAAAATAGCTATGGAGCAAGACAGTGGGCAGGGCAGAAAGGCCTTGACCAAATAGAAAAAGCCTTATTTTCTTAGTATTTAGAAAAAACACTCCATTTGGAAATTTCTTTTGTGTGTATGTGTATGTGTTATAAACAAAGGGAAATAACATTCATTCAAGACAGTTTTGCATCAAGTTGAATCCTGACCAACAGCAAAGCTGTCTCCTGTCCCTGCTGACTCTAATGAGAAGCGGCAATGACTCACTGAGCTTCACATGGAGATTTCACACATGTTTGCCTTAGCATGCCAGTTCCACTACATGCAGTCTGTTTAGCTTATGGCACTGCTGACAAGGGGGGCATGCAGCACCTCCACATCCCTGCTGTGCAAGATAAGCATATGGTAATGTTATAAAATGTAATTGATTTCACTGGCACAGCCTGTCCTGCAGCTCACAGGCAACAATCTCAATAATATAAAGGGATCGGTAATCTGCTATTAAATTGCAATTATTATTACAGGGAATTGTTTTTTCAAAAAAAACCCCAGTGAACTATTTGCAATGGCTTCCTTTCTTTCTCTATATATTCAGTCTCTTTCTTTCTTTCTCCTTACATATATATCCTTCATATATACTTGTCTGAGCACTCCTGGAGGATGACATGTAGGAAAAAAAGCTACACCAAGACATAATTACAATGATATAGCTAACAGAAAAGGCCTAGATGTTTCAAATGTCAGTAGATCTGAAGATGTGTGGGCAGGATTTACAACCCTGGTGTGTTGCCACTGGTAACTGACTGCATTTTTAACCTTCCCACTGCTGGCTAGCAGCATGAAAGAGGATAAGTCTAGGAACTTAGCACTAGAAATAAACAATCTTATTACAAACCCCTAGGACAACTTGTTGTGAATCTGAGACAAAAACGGGGAAGGACTGTACAAAGGTTAGAGAAGATCTCTTTCTTCTTCATATCCAGTCTACACAGCGCCTAACTTTTCCAGTTGTCAGATATACAGCTCTTTCCTTGGTGGGATCAGGCCTGAGGACTGGTTTGATCACCTCAGAAAGAGGAGAATAGAAAGAGTGAAGCTTTTACTGGGAGTATTTTAAAGGCACAGTCATCCCAGGCAAAAGATACTTGATGGAGTTCCACTGTCAAAAATTTGGCAGCAGTCCCTTGCTGAGAGCGAGCCATTTGGAGATACCAAGCAATCTGACAGACTATTAGACTAAAAGGTGGAGTCAGATATATAATGTGAAGTAGGCAGTAGTTGCTGACAGGGGTCTTACACCGACAATTTGGGTGTGATAGGCAAGGACTGAGGAGAAGATGAAGCTTCCTGGGCACATAATAGGGGTGTTATTAGAGTGTCCATCCAGAGGGACAGGAACAAATACAGGGAAGGAAACAGGATTTGGTGAAAAATAAGAGTATGTGAAAGGAGATAGTGAGAAGAAAGGAGATAATGAGAAAAGAAAGCCTTGAGATGTGCCACTCCACTTCATACGTCGTGCAAAGAGGGGGAATACTCCCATTCCTTCTGAGAAGTTCTCGTTGCAACAGAGTCCTGCCTAGGAGGCTCCATACAAGATAATATCATAAACTAGGGGGAATTGCAAGGGAATAAAACTATGTTATTACCCTTAATTAGAAAATCAAATGAAAAATAGCCTCATGTGCATCTTTTTTCACATCTAGAAAACTCACTGAAATGAAGGCAACCACACCTGCTTAGCACCTTGAGATTTCATAGGGACTTTACTTCAACAACTATTCAACACTATTTGATGAGTTTTATGATCTTGGAGAGTGGAAATTGTAATGTCACAGCATGGCCGTCGCTGAAAACAAACTCTGTGCCTATCAGCTCACAAAGTCCAGCTAAAAATTATATAGAAGCAGTGCTCTGCTCATGTTGCAATGCATGTGATTAAACAGCTGTTCCATTTAAAGACCTTTAGGAGAATGCCAGTCTGTTCCTAGTTTTAACCTTTGAAATGCAGGAAGGATTTTGAGAGCCACTTTGGCATTTCTCAGTGTAACCCACACCTCCCACACACACCAGACATGACTTTAACAAGTAAAGCACCAAGGAAGCAGATATATATGTACATTCACAGTCCATGGACCCTGGTAAAAGGCTGCATATCTCCTGGAACTCCACCTGTATTCCTCTTGCCATCATACTAACTCCTTATGCTGAGAAGTGGTGTCATCTGTAATATCCTCATTAATTCTCAGAGCTTCCCCTGCCCCCCTCTATTTAAAGATGGCAAGTCAGCTACAGTGAGCAAAGCAGACAGCAGATTTTTTCTATGTCTCTCAGAATGGTAATTAAAGTTGCTAAGAAAATAATAAAAAATTAAAGAAACGCGAAGTTCTTCCCAGGAGCAATGTTCTTTGCATAATCCAGGCATCAGCTGCTATTGTAGTCATGAGCTACGGAGATCAGATGGTCTGGGATCCATCCGTCCTGCCCTAACATGTCAGAGTGATGGGATATAGGTCAGCTGCTAGATTTCTTATTCTTGAGTCATTCTGGAACAATAGAGTGCGACCAAAATCATGAATGTCTTTACCAATTAACTTAATTTTTTGTAATGCTTCGTTCGCTACTTCTAGGGAATAGGAATATTTGTATAAAGCTCATATTGTATTGTTTTCTCGTGGAAGTAATTTTATTATGCCCTCCATGGTAGAAATTTTATTATGCCCTCCATGATAACTTTTCATGGGCTCTTCTAGTCTTTAATGTGATACAAAGATAGTATTTTTTGAAGAACTAGGCATCATCTTCCATATCAACAAAAATCTTCATATATCATGTAGTATCCTTAATCCAGTAATTAAATTCTTTAAGTAATTCTTTAAGATGGTTTGCCCCATTCCTTGGATGCAAAGCCGCCCTAAAGCCATTACTCAGCCTGGGCTGGTGAGGTTAAGGCTGGTCTGCATTCCCGCATAGTTCTAGTAGGGCTCAAGCAATTTGTGTTACTGACCTGTATGACTGAAACTTTGTGACTAAAGTGACATGAAAGCTGAATAGAAGTGTTAAAATATAAAAGGGTTATCTGGCCTGAGGAGTGCCCTGGGGCTGCCCATGGGAGCCCACCCCATGGTACAGTCAGCAGTCTGCACCACTAGATGACATGGAGGTTGACCTTAGGATGAGATCCCTCTTCACAAGAACACAAAACTGTGTCAATAAATCCGCTGTGAGCCTGGAAGGTACTCAGCATGCTGAAGATGGTTTCCACTTTGGCAATGCAGATGCTCAGGGCCATGTCTGCTTTTCTGTACGAGGATGTCACTTGGCAACAGCCTCCTTTTCCTCACCACTGATTGCTTTCATTCATCATTAAGAAAAAGGTGCAACACAAAGAATGGACTTTTCTATTCCAACTGCACAGTGGGTCAGTGGCATTTCTGAGAGGCAATGCCCAGTTTATGGGGAAGGATGAATACCCCTCTGTTGGCTTGATTTTCTTATACAGCAAGTGAGGTGAACCAAGATGCACGAAAAATTAATTCAACAAATAATTTTTCTGATTATTGTGTAGCTCCAAAATTCTCTACGTTATCTTGCGTCAAAATCCAGCTGTGCAGAGAGCCTTAAAGATAAATTCCAAAAACTCAAGTGATGGTTTGAAGAAGTACTTATCCATTTCAAAACATTTTAAAATGCTATACTCGAGTAATGTAAACCATATCATATGTAGTTATATGTCAGATGGAGATGAAGCACCATTATAGAAAATAAAACATAAAGTAGTATCTATGGAAATTTGTAAAATACATCAGGTAAGATTTGAACCATCTGAGAGCCTGAATTTCCTGCCTTTGGTCTAGAGAAAAGTAGATAGCAGCAAGTTCATCTGTCTTATTTCAGAGAACAGAATGTTGCTGCTATACCTTCAAACCACTAGAAGAAACTAGGGATAACTAAATTATTCACGGCAAATATTATCAAACATGAAAACTCATTCCTCTTCTTGATTTGTCAGGAAGCTTTTGCTTTTTGGGGTTTTTTTTCCGTTTTCAAAGACATCTCTAAGTGTTGTAAATGTATTCAATATTCATCCATAATATGAAAACAAAGAGCACTGCAAATGTCTGTTCATGGAATCTGCAATGTCTACAAAATCCCATGAGATTGTTTCCAGGCCCAAATTTCAAGACCATGACCACATACCAAAGATAAAATGATAAGAATTACAATAGAGGAGAAAAATTTCTTCATCATGGAAAAGGCCTTTGTCAATGTTATTATGATTTTTTTCGCGAGACGATGTTTTGATTGGACATGTGAATATCTGGGGACTATTGAAATGCTGGAAATATATTTAAATTGGAGCAAATCCACTGATAAATTGCCAAAATATTGCTGAAAGAAAAATTGATTTTTTCAGGCAAAAATAAATTCAGAGCCATCAGAAAAACTGACATCATAGGAATTCTGAATTAAACAAAATAAAAAAAAAAGATATTTACTCATCTCACTCTGCCATTCTTTGCATATTCTGGCCTGAAACTATGAGCCTATATTTGACTCTGCTTTGCCATTAGCATCCAGTTTTTGTGAAGGAGCAGTGGTTGCAGAATATCCCAGTTGTCAATTCTCACTGCGCTGCATGAATCTCATTGTGTCTGACAGTTTTCATAAAGCCCAAGCATCAGGAGACTGGAAAATCTCCCGAGAACACCAACTTTTGATTACAAGTTAAAAAACAATGTTGTAGTCCTCATGATTGTAGAAACAAGAGAAAAAAATTTGTCTTTGCTCTACTCTCAATATGCTAAAAACTTGTTAACCCAGAGACACAATTAAACATTTCTCCAGACTCACTATATTTGATTTTTTTGTTTATTTGTTTCCAAGCGGGAAGAAGAGGAAGTCAGAGAGGAGTCTGACAATTTTAAAACCTGGTAAAAGCAATACTGAAATTCATATCATTAACTTCAGCTGAGAAGAGAGAAAAAAATGGGCTTTTTCTGGTCTTTAAGTCACAGAATACTGAAACACGTGTACGGTAAAGTACAGGCTTTTTTAAAAAAACCCGAACCATCACCATATCACAGGGACAACAGCAAATGAATCAGCCACACAGCATACAAATAATGGAGAAACATTATCTGTAATTCCCTTTCTCTGAATTAACAAAATAGCCAATTTTATTAGAATTCGTTTGCTTTGCCTGTTGAATTGAAAATGCACAAAGCTGGTGCCTCAGATTATCTCCTGAAAGGCCAAGCCTGACATAGGTTGCTTTGCATAATCATCCTACTGTATATCAATGAGTAAGCATGAGCTACATTTTTTATTTCTTCAAACCCCTTTTAGCATTAGCCCAGCAGAACCACTGCACTGAACACTGTATTATGTGCTCATTGTGTTTTATATGATGATTAGAGTAGTGCACAGTTTCTTGTTAATAAAATTTTGCTGTGTAGCAGATATATGTGGCAGCCATATACGATGACAACGTACATTAGAAACTGCTCATTTCTACACTGTTTCTAGGGAAGTAAAGAGTTACTAGGGGAAGTGGTGTTTTATCACACTTTCAACATTGCACAAAAATAGCCTAGAAGACTAAAATGCTTGCACTGGAGTCTCCACATTTCTGTAATTAATATCACAATGAGCTATTTTGGATATGGTTAGCATATGCTTTCTGTCCAATATACGTATAGTTAATGATATCTAGGGAGGTGCATGCAAGGGAGAGAAAATCTTATTTTAAAAGCTGAGGAAGGAAGAATTTGGCTGTGTACTAGAGGGCAGAGGTACCACATCGCCTCAGCAGAGCTGCTTCTCAGCAGGGGGTGGGGAGGCAGCAACAGCAGACACCGACAGTCTCGTAGGGCTGGCGTAGTGTGCCTGCACAGTGTGTGAGAGCAAAAACATAACGTGCCTTTCTGTTCCTGATGACCCTTTTTCATAACCAGGTTTTGGGCTGTATTTTTTTCTTGTTAATTTGTGGCTGGTGAAAGTTTCTGGATTGACAGCCAAAGAGACTGATCTGCTTTATTAGCCACAGCCAATGACCAGTGCAGACACGGTCCCGAGTATTACAATCGATACATTTGAGCCTTCATGTTTCATGCCATCAATTGCGCTGCTGTGAAGGAGGTGTCAGATGTGATTTCCTTAGTTCTGCCTATGTAAAGCATGGCAAAGACCTGCCACAATTTTCTTCAAATGTATGCAAATTGCTGAGTAAGGAGCAAAGCATCTATTGGATGATAGAGTCCAATAATTCCTGAATCTGACCTGGAAGGTTTACTTTCCAGTTGATTTTATTTTTTATTCAGTCTTTGATGCCAGTAAAAGAGTTTTATAACAGCACTCATAGCTTATTGCTGTATCTCCTGAAAATAGATCTCAGCCTCACCATCTCACGCTTCAGATTGTGGAACCCTTTGGCCAGCACCGATCACTTTGGACTTAGAGTTCTGAAGTCAGAGGCCTCATAACTCGTTAGAGGTTTGCTGAACTATACTGTAGTACAGCATGCACTTTCATTAACTTATACAGACCTGTGTATACCACGTTTTTCCTCCCTCAGAAATACATTGCTTTCTTGGTTTTTTTCCTATAGATAAATCCACACTAAGTAAGCACTTTCTTCCACTCATTTGAGCACATGCAGTTCAGACTATGTGTTCTGAACCTTGTCACGTCACATCCTGTGCCACCTGAATAAGAACAGTAGCTGGGAGTTGATTGACTTTTCAGAAGCACAGCTCTAAGTTTCCTATCTTTCCCATTATACACAAGGAATAAAATGAAAGCTTAAACAAGTGCAAGAAATGGTTCATCTAACTCCTGAACTCATCAGTTTAAATTACTGTGGAGGTCCTTATGCCACTAGGACTACTCAAATCATCCCATGGACTGTATCAAAAAATCTCAGGCCTGAACCAATATTCTCATCAAACACACGATTCTTCAAGTTTTCCACTGATGGGGGGTTGGAACTGTGCCTGCNGGAGCCCCACCGCCCTCACTGGTGTCAAACCAAGGACGGTTTGTTGCTGCAGTCAGATGCTATCTGGGAGCAGTGCAAGGATGAAGCCCCAAATCTACATGACCCCACCAAGCCAGTAGTCTCAGCAAAACCCAAGCTTCTCCAGAGACTAATTTTGCTTTATAGGAACTGGCTGAAATTAATGCAGCCCTAAGAGAAAACTAAGGCACTGCAGAAGCACGCTCACTACCCTCCTACAGGTTATCTGACAGCATTTTTTTTGTCCCCAGAATGTTCATTACTCACTTCACTCTGATGAAATTCATGACTACTGAAGTCAACTCCTACTGATCTCCCTGGATCACAGGTTTTAAGCGCTATCATTTGAGGAAAAATAACCAAAAACTGTCCAGGCCCGAAAGAGTTGCCATAAACCAGCAGTGTGGAATGTGACTATTTGCATACCAGACATTATATTCTTTATAAGTTTCCACAACATTTTTGTCCCCAAATGGTCAGCTTTGAATTATTAAAGAAATTTAAAGATTTTATTCTTGGGATACCAGTTCTTGGGATCAAGTAGATGTTAAAAGATTAAAAAATGTTATTCAAAACATGAGTAACATTGTAGCAAAATTATTTTTATTTGCATGGGACATCAATCATCAAAATAAATAGCCTTAGGAGAATAAAAGGCTTATGTTCAATCTTAGACTTAAAATTCGAGTTACATATTCCTTTAAATACACAAGGCTTAATTATTAAACAAACTAATTATGGGTTTATACAACCAAGGCTGAATCTGCAACAGCACAGAATGATTCTTAATAAAAGAGCTATGCTATGGGTGGGGCAAAGCAACAAACATAGCCCAATTTTTTTTGCCTTTATCAATCTCTACATTAAAGAAATATTTAAAGTGATATACTCACATGGTTACAAATAACAAGGTATGCAATTTTTTCTGAAATCTGTCTAAAAACTAGCTTCAAGGATCACAAATTTATCTATTGGTGAGTACAAGTACTGAAAAAAATGAGAATGGTGTCTGAGGTTTGAGGCGTCTCCAAAGGCTTTATAGTATCCTTGTGTCTCAGTACCAGCTTTTATGCTTCATATCCATTGATACAGTTCTCCAAAGAGAGGACATAAATACCATCCAGGTTTTAAAACATTTTATTTGCATATTAAAAAAATTGTGCATTCCAATAATTAAAATCATTTGAACAAAAAAAAAAATGGCACTCGATTAACTGCATTTTACAGCTCGCAGGACCTTGGTACAGCTTTGCATTTATTCGTGTGTTACTCTAGTTTACTGTAGTCCCACCCAAGTTCTTCTTTCATCAACATGCAAGCTCTTTCATGCCACCAGGACCAAAGCCAGACAGGCAGAGGGAAAGGCAGCGCCTTCATTCAGTGTCAGTAGTTCTCTCTATTCTTTTGATGTGAAAGGGGCAGTACAGTCATTTTAAACTTTATCCAACCTCTTTGCATCTTACAAAGTTAAACAGCTAAAAGAAGTAAAATAAGAAGGCAATGCTTGTGGAATGTACAGTGCATAATTTGGAAGGGCAGATTTCATTACGATTCACCCGCTTGCTTCTCCTGTTCAATTGCTAAAAACGGGAAAACAGAAAAGGAGAGGAAAAAAAATGAAGATCGAGAACTTGAAATACATTTACATGACAACTGCTATAAATTGTTAAAATGTATGTGTATTTTTAGCTACAGATCAAAACAGGATAGAAACAACTTTAAATTAAGGGCTGCTAGGCGGTGGGTTCGGGTTTTCGCTGTCTGGCACCGACACAGCCGCGTATCCTCCCTCCCCCCCGTAGCCGCCGCCCCCCCGGCTCCCCGCCTGCCGCCCCTCTTTGTCTCCTCCCGACTCCCTCCCTCCATCCTTCCCTCCCTCCGTGCCCGTCTCCCTCCTTCCCAGCTTGCCTCCTTCCCTCCCTGCCTGCCCGCACTCACTTTCTTTTGAAGGCAGTGGGTTTTTCTCTTGCGTCTCTGTCTTCTTCAATTTGGACTTGTCAAATTTCTCGATCTCAGCCATGTCTGGTTTGTCGGACATGTTGGCAGGTGACTCTGCACACGGAGGGGAAGAGCCCGTTACCCCCGGCGAGGGCTCCCCGGCCCCCCGGCGCCCCTGCGGGGCCGCGCCCGCCGCAC